>SJYT01062542.1:123421-146153 GCA_006410635.1 Cephalophus harveyi | reverse complement strand
TTAAGGGTAGGGCGGGGTGGGTGGGGGGAGTGAAGCAAAAGCAAAACACAAACCAAGAGAAAAAAAAGAACAAATTCATGCAGTTCTCAGTGTTGGAGGAGACTTGAGTTCCTTGGACTGCAAGGAGATCAAACCAGTCAATCCTAAAGGAAATCAGTCCTGAATATTCATAGGAAGGACTGATACTGACGCTCCAATACTTTGGCCACCTGTTGCGAAGAGCCAACTCATTGGAAAAGATCCTGATACTGGGAAAGATTAAAGGCAAGAGGAGAAGGGGACAACAGGGGGTGAGATGGTTGGATGGCATCACTGATTTGTTAGACATGAGTCTGAGCAAGCTCCGGGAGGTGGTGATGGACAGGGAAGCCTGAAGTGCTGCAGTCCATGGGGTTGCAAAGAGTTGGACACAACTGAGCGACTGAACTGAGCTGATGCAGTTCTCAAAGCCCTTGCTAACAAATAACTTTTCAGAGTGTTACAGATGGAATTCCAGCTGAGCTGTTTCAAATCCTGAAAGATGATGCTGTGAAAGTGCTGCACTCAATCTGCCAGCAAATTTGGAAAACTCAGCAGTGGCCACAGGACTGGAAAAGGTCTGTTTTCATTCCAATTCCAAAGAAAGGCAATGCAAAAGAATGCTCCAATTACCGCACAATTGCACTCATCTCACATGCTAGTAAAGTAATGCTCAAAATCCTCCAAGCCAGGCTTCAGCAATACGTGAACCGTGAACTCCCTGATGTTCAAGCTGGCTTTAGAAAAGGCAGAGGAACCAGAGATCAAATTGCCAACATCCGCTGGATCATGGAAAAAGCAAGAGAGTTCCAGAAAAACATCTACTTCTGCTTTATCGACTATGCCAAAGCCTTTGACTGTGTGGATCACAATAAACTGTGGAAAATTCTGAAAGAGATGGGAATACCAGACCACCTAACCTGCCTCTTGAGAAATCTGTATGCAGGTCAGGAAGCAACAGTTAGGACTGGACATGGAACAACAGACTGGNCCCTTATGGCAGAAAGTGAAGAGGAGCTAAAAGGCCTCTTGATGAAAGTGAAAGAGGAGAGCGAAAAAGTTGGCTTAAAGCTCAACATTCAGAAAACGAAGATCATGGCATCTGGTCCCATCACTTCATGGGAAATAGATGGGGAAACAGTGGAAACAGTGCCAGACTTTATTTTTTTGGGCTCCAAAATCACTGCTGATGGTGACTGCAGCCATGAAATTAGAAGACGCTTACTCCTTGGAAGAAAAGTTATGTCCAACATAGATAGCATTTTCAAAAGCAGAGACATTACTTTGCCGACTCTCTGAAGGAGATCAACCCTGGGATTTCTTTGGAAGGAATGATGCTAAAGCTGAAACTCCAGTACTTTGGCTACCTCATGCGAAGAGTTGACTCATTGGAAAAGACTCTGATGCTGGGAGGGATTGGGGGCAGGAGAAGAGGGGGACGACCGAGGATGAGATGGCTGGATGGCATCACGGACTCGATGGATGTGAGTCTGAGTGAACTCCGAGAGATGGTGATGAACAGGGAGGCCTGGCGTGCTGCGATTCATGGGGTCGCAAAGAGTCAGACACGACTGAGCGACTGAACTGAACTGAACTGAACAGATGGCTGGGGTCAGTGTGGAGGCAGAGGGCTGATGGATCTCGTCCTGGAAAGCCCTGTTCAGAGGGAAAGAGGAGAAGACAGAGCTGAAAGCCAGCAGGGAACGTGAGGCCTGGGTCTACTTTCCCACTCCACAATGAAACAAGCCAGAGACGAACGGTTACTGTCACTCTCTGTGCTGCCAAGGAAAAGGTGCCTTCTGCTCAGATAACAGTCCACTTCTGAGGCCAGCTACTCTTGCGGAGGGAGAAAAAGCAGACATAGAGACAGAGTGCAGAAAGACTCGTTTTATCTTTCCAAGATGTGTGCCATTCAGATAAGAAGGTAAACAAACTGCGCAAGAGAGAAAAATCCCTAAATAGACTGGGCCTATGCTTACCTGTGTAAATGCGATCAAGTGTGGCAATAGTACTTAATGTCAGTATCACTCTGTTGGACATCTGATAAGTCCAGACTGGATTTAGTGATGTGTACCAAATGCGGAGAACAAGAAGAAGAATCTGTCCTAAAATGAATCCCCAGATTCTGAAGTACCTGTAAGTACAGAAATATTTTTAACAACTTTTTTGTGAGTGGTTTCAATGTACTCCTTCCATTGTGAATTTCACAGTGTCACAGAAGGAGTATATGAGGTAGTCTTGTTGGTATTCTACACAACTTAGCCTTTATATAGCCCGTTACCTAGGCAACTCACTATAATTTCTCCATTCTCACAACATTATTGAGAGTAATGACAAATACTCACATCCTGGTTTTGTGAAAAGGAAAAAAATGAGACTTCGACAAGGCCTTTCTGAAAGCTAAAAACCTGGAATGCCCAGTCCCAACTTCCCTTTGGTAACTGACCACACTTGTTTGCCTGTATGCACAAGATGCAAACAATACCTTTGCAAGCCACTTCCTGTCCACCACGTCACAGCATGCACCACCAGTGAGGAAGACAGACCAAGTGCAAGGACCATGAGCCGAAGTTTGGCATTGGGAGCCTGGAAGGAGGCGATGCTACCTATAAACAAATTTTAAGGAGAGCTAAACATTTCTGGCAAGCATGCCCTACTAGTTAATGATCTGCCTTTGATAACTGTTGTGTCTAATATCATGTTTACCCTCAGGAAGATAGAGTTAATGTATAATTATGTGTATGTATAAATCTTTTTGAACATTTTTATTGCAGTATTATTCATACCATAAAATTCACAGTGTTAACATGTATGACTCAGTGGTTCTTAATATGTTTACAAAGTTGCACAACTATACCTGAAACGAACACTGTATTGTAAACCAACTAAACTTAAATAAAAAACTTTTTTTAAAAAAGTTCATCTATGTTGTAGCATATGTCAGTGCTTCAATCCTTTTTATGACTAAATAATATTCTATTGCATGGATATACTGCTTTTTGTTTATTCATTCATCCCATTGATGGGCATTTGAATTGTTTCCACTTTTGGGGTATTATGAATAATATTGCTACTAACATTTATGTACCAGGTCTTATGTGAATGTTTCCATTTTTCTTGGCTCTAACTCCAAGGGGTGGAGTTGTTGGATCATGTGACAACTATATTTAACATTCTGAGGAACTGCCAAACTTTTTCCAAACCAACTGCACCATTTTATATTCCCATCAGCAATGTGTAAGGATTTCAGTTTCTTCATATTCTTGACACCACTTAATATTGTCTATCTTTTTAATCAGGGCTATTTTAGTGAGTCGAAATAATTAGGATCAAAACTAATTTAAATTAATTGTATTGGGCTGGTCAAAAAGTTCATTTGAATTTTTCATTAAAGAAAACCCAAATGGACTTTTTGACCAACCCAACAGTATGAACTAGTTTAACGGTTTAATAGTTAACTATGTACTGATTACGGAGAAGGCAATGGCACCCCACTCCAGTACTCTTGCCTGGAAAATCCCATGGACGGAGGAGCCTGGTGGGCTGCAGTCCATGGGGTCGCTGAGTCGGACACGACTGAGCGACTTCACTTTCACTTCTCACTTTCATGCATTGGAGAAGAAAATGGCAACCCACTCCAGTGTTCTTGCCTGGAGAATCCCAGGGACGGGGGAGCCTGGTAGGCTACCGTCTATGGGGTCACACAGAGTCGGACACGACTGAAGTGACTTAGCAGCAGCATGTACTGATTAACCTAAAATATCTGAAGGAAAGGCAGTGAGACAGCATGTAACACTCAGATCATCTTTGTAGTTGTGTAAGAATCCCTTCGGACTCTGCGAAAAACAACATTGTTTCATCTTCTTAAGAAGTATCTGAAGTCCCCCCCCCCCAAAAAAAAAAAGTACCTGAAAAGGGAGTTTTAAGGCAAAGCATGACTTACTTCAGCCTCTCTTGAGCATCATCAAACTCAATGGACACCTGGAAGAGCATCTGACACAGACTGGTTTCTTCATTCTGAAGTCACTTTCCTAACCCACATCTGAGACCTTCCTACCCACTCCCCTTTCTCAAATACAATTCTACCCTTTACTCAAGTAATGGGTTTTCAGGGAGAAAGGAGATGAAAGGGGAACAAGAAATATCTCAAACATCATACTCTCCAGTTATTTCCTATTACATTACAGCCTCCAGAAGTTACTGGGCCAGACTAGACTGAAAACAAAAAACTGTCCCAGAAACTGTATGGGAGTGGCTCTGTAGGTAAAGCTGCCACAGGCAGCACTGAGCAAAGGCAACAAAAAAGTGCACTGATGAGAAAGATCCGCCCCATAAAGCCAAGCACCGAGTGTAATGAGGCCATAGTCTTAAAAGAATTCTGTAAGCCAAGGATAGTTTAACTCAGTTACTGTATATACTCTGGAAGTAGGAAGTTTCATCTTTATTATTTCTGGAGCTGAAAATTTCATGATCATTTGATATTTCTTTTCATTCCTAAAGACATCATCTTTTAAAAGGATGCATTTTCCAGTGGTCTTTCCCACTGCTGTTTATGGCTTCAGATCTTTGTGGGTAACCACAGAGCTTGCTACACTCACTAACCATGTTCTGCCTTCTTTAGGGACTGATGCACAGAAAAACGGAAGGTGAATTTCCTAGTGATTTCAGTCACTGTTCCTAGACAGAAGAAATACACACAGCATGGTTGGTTCATGAATAAATGCCACTTGGAAAACTCAGAGAAACCAATTGTGTTATAGCAAAAGGGCAAGACAGGCAGTACTTTTCAGCTACAGATTCAACCAGACTGGAGTCTGGTATTTTTATAAACTTTTTCTCCATGACCTCACATTCTTACTTTTCTTTACCACTAGTACTTTTCCAAGGTCTCTCAATATATATTAATATAATAACCTCAAGTCTTGGTGATAGTAAGTGTATATTTTTTAATTACTGGGTTTTGGCAATGTAACATATTGAAATCCAGAATTCAAACACTATGAAAGGTATACAGTGCAAAGTTTCATCTTCATATCTGTCTCAATTTCAAATTTTTCACCTTAGAAGCAACAAAAATATCAGTGTGTTTTAAAATACTTTTGGACCTATTTAATGCATGTTCCATTAATTACTAAATATATTTCATCTAGCCTATTTTACACAAATGTTAGCATTCTGAACATACTGTTTAGTGCTTCTTTTTTTCTCACTTACTATTGAAGAACATTCCATTTCCTTACATAAATGTTCTCATTCTTTAGTATAGCTGCATTGTATTCTATAGTACTCCCAGTTTCATAACCAAAATTTATTTAACTTAACCTATCCCGTATGGATGACATTTAGATTATTTCTGACACTGTTATTATAAATATTGCTACAGTGATTAAATAATCTTTTATTTTTATCATTTGACACATACGTAAGTTTATCTATAGGATATATGCCCAGAAGTGGAATTGCTGAGTGAAAAATACAGAATTGTAATTTTGTTAAACACTGTTAAATTATCTTTTGCAGAAGCTGTTCAAATTTACATCCCCACCAGCAATGCATGAGTGCCTGTTTTCCCATGCTTACAATAGTGTTATCTAAGTTTGTTCTTTATCAATCTGATGTGAGAAACTATCTATCTATCTATCTATCTATATGATTTGTATTGTACACCCTTTAGTATCTTTTAAAGAACAAATTATATTTCCTTTCCAGTAAACTGATTATATCCTTTGCTTTCTCTTCTATTGAGTTATTGGTCCTTTTATTGAAAGTGAAAGTCGTTCAGTCATGTCCGACTCTTCGCAACCCCATAGACTATACAGTCCCTGGAATTCTCCAGGCGAGAATACTGGAGTGGGTAGCCTTTCCCTTCCCCAGGGGATCTTTCCAACCCAGGGATCAAACCCAGAGCTCTCCCATTCCAGGTGGATTCTTTACCAGCTGAGCCACAAGGGAAGCCCACAGATACTGGAGTGGGTAGCCTATCCCTTCTCCAGTAGATCTTCCTGAGATCATATCCTTTGCTTTCTCGTCTATTGAGTTATTGGTCCTTTTATTACTGATTTGTAAAAACTCCATATACTAGTGAAATTAGCCCTTTGACTAGAAGAGTTGCAATATTTTTCCTAATTTATTGATTACCTTTGCTTACTACAATCTTCATCATGTATAATTTCCATATTTTATGCATTATCATTTAACAACTTTTTAATGACTTCTGAGTTTTGTATCATAGTTGGAAAAAAAAACAAAAACATATTTAATACTTTCACATCTCCAGGGTATCTTTCCCCTCTTCAGTTCAGGGGTCCTTAAAATTTTTCAATCTGACAGAAAAGTTAAAAATGTAAATATGCTGACTCTCGGTCTAGACTCACAATTCTACTAAAACTCTTCAAGACAGTAGTAAGAGAAAGAGACACCTTTTATTTTTTACTTAATCATTTAGCATTCAAAGGACAGTCTACATATTTCCCCTGGATTTTTAACTAAAAAAAAGAAATTTAAGGAATCACTTTTAAATCTTACCAACAGTAATGATCCGCAGCAAGGCTAGCATCCATTTCTTATTAACCAGTTTCCAGACAGGAGTAATTGTGAGGAATAACGGAGAAAGAAATGCTACGGCAAAACCTTCCAACCCAGTGAGTCCTAGTGTTTGCAGGGGAAAGTAATAGATCATTGGGCTCAGATCATGGCAGAGAGACCAAGAAACATATCCTAGGAGGGAAAAAACAGTTTTTAAGAGAGAGAGAAAGTGTAACTTTGTCACTGTTTCAGACAACAGCCCTTCCCTCCGCTACAGCTGGACTACTTTCCTGGTGACTCAACCTGCCAATGCAGGGAACACATGCAGGGTTTAATCCCTGGGTTGGGAAGATCCCCTGCAGAACGGAATGGCTACCCACTCCAGTATTCTTGCCTGGAGAATCCCATGGATAGAGGAGCCTGGTGGGTTATAGTCCATGGGGTTGCAAAGAGCCGAACATGACTTAACAGCTAAACAACAACAACAATTACTACTACAACTGCTCTGGCTGGCTGCCCTCCTTCATGACTCTGGCCTTAACTGGGTTCCAATAAGAGAATTCCATCCCCTTCTCAGGCCCAGGATGAGAATGGCTTCCAGCTATTTTCAGTCCCTCAATATCCCCTGTTTGTCCTTTTAACCTCATTCATCATTTCAGTTCAGCCGCTCAGTCGTGTCCAACTCTTTGAGACCCCAAGAACCACAGCACACCAGGCTTCCCTGTCCATCACCAGCTCCTGGAGTTCACCCAAACTCATGTCCATTGAGATGGTGATGCCATCCAACCATCTCATCCTCTGTCGTCCCCTTCTCCTCCTGCCCTCAATCTTTCCCAGCATCAGGGTCTTTTCCAATGAGTCAACTCTTTGCATCAGGTGGCCAAAGTATTAAGAGTTTCAGCTTCAACATCAGTCCTTCCAAAGAACACCCAGGACTGATTACCTCTAGGATGGACTGGTTGGATCTCCTTGCAGTCGAAGAGACTCTCAAGAGTCTTCTCTAACACCACAATTCAAAAGCATCAATTTTTCAACGCTCAGCTTTACTTATAGTCCAACTCTCACATCCTCACATGACTACTGGAAAAACCACAGCCTTGACTAGATGGACCTTTGTTGACAAAGTAATGTCTCTGCTTTTTAATATGCTGTCTAGGTTCATACACGTAGGTAAAGTAAAAGTAGCTCAGTGGTGTCTGACTCCTTGTAACTCCATGAGCTGTAGTCCACCAGGTTCCTTTGTCTGTGGAGTTCTCCAGGCAAGAATACTGCAGTGGGTAGCCATTCCCTTCTCCAGGAGATCTTCCCAAATCAGGGATCAAACTCAGGTCTCCTTCATGTAGGCAGATTCTTAACCATCTGAGCCACCAGGGAAGCCCTGTAAGGTGGTAGTCCCTTTATTAAAGGCTCTTCATCTCAGCCATCTAGGTTCAATCTGGTTTCGTGTCAGGACTCTGAAAAAATTTCCTCAACTAAGTTGACCTTTCTTTAATGAGAAATATGGTGAAAATCAAAAACAGCAAAAAACAATAGAACTCCTTCCTCCCACTCCAGACTACAGCTAAAGGCAGGTTAGTAGGAAATAATCCTTTTCTTGTGAGTAGCCTATTTTAAACCTAAGCCTTAGGAGGCAGTGTGGGGTAGTGGCAAGTCCAGATTTGAAGTTACTTTCACATCTGCCGAAGTTGTAATCTTCTACAGTGATGATAATTAACCAATGGACATTTAACACATGTGAGGCTCCAAGTATTCACAGGGATCTTCTTTCTGATTCCTCAGACAACCTGTGTCCTATGAAACTAACACTATTTCTACTCCTCCTTTACAAATGCAAAATCAAACAACAAAAACTCTGGAGATCCTGAAAGTTAAGTAACTGCCTAAGGTCACAAAAGTAGCAAATAGCAGTGAACTGAAAACCAAGGAATCCAGTTCCAAACTATTTTTAATCACTGAAAACAGTACTTTTAACCACCCCACAGAATTATGAGGATTAAAAACGATCAAGTACACAGAGTACCTAGCCCCCTAGGTACCTACTGAGGGCATAATTCTTTTTACATCTTGCACTTGTGAGATACAGACTGGGCCAAATAATGAGCCTCCCCGCCACCCCCAACCGCCCAGCATTACCAGCTCCCAGAAAACCCAGTTCTTAGGAAGGCACCCCTTCCTTTCATTGTGAACTACCAATCTCCCAAACGTTTGTCTGGGAGTTCTGATTTCAACCACACAACTCAGACAATATCAACAACAATAGTTGTTCCTGGTACTTTTTGCAAAGCTGCTAAGGGAACACACGACGGGACTCGTGTCCCATGTCGGATGTATTTGGCCAAATGCTCACAATGTGCGACCACCACCCAAGCCCACTCGTGCCGGGCCAACCCAAGCAGCAGACAGGGCCCTGAGTGTTACAGCCAGGGCGCCGAGGGAGCGGGGAACGGCGCCCCCTTCTGAAAGGTGCCATTTCCTCCTCCAAGGGATCTTCTGACCCAGGAATGGAGTCCTCTGCATTGGCAGGCGGATTCTTTACCATTGAGCCGCTTGGGAAGCCAAAGCTCGGTACTGAAATTCATTCAGTTAAAGGTCACCGGTGAGGGGACTCGGGGTTGGTACCAGCCTCGCGGTTCGAGGCCGACAGGTGAAGAAGTCGTGCCCGTTGGGCGCAACACCAGGGTGGCATAGGAGCTCGGGAAGACGGGGGAGCGCCGGATCCCCGGAACCTCAGTCTAGGGCTTTTCTCTCTTTTTAAAATTCCTTCAGCAGCAGAAGGTGACAGGGGACGACAAGCATCTCTATTCCGGGCCCCGAGCTTGCTCTCCTTCCCCCCGGGGCTCAGCCAGCCCGCCGAGCATCGCGGCTCCCGGCAGGGCACGGGGGACCGGCTTACCGGCTTCTCGGCTTACCCAGAAGGCTCTCCAGCAGCACCTCCCTCCATGGCGAGGTCATGGCCGCAGCCCCGGGTCCCGGGCCCGCGGCCGCGTCCTCCCGAGCCGGCGTCCCGGCCCGCGGCACCAGCCAGCCCGCACGCCCGGCCCCGGCGAGGGTGGGGCCCGCCGCCGCCTCCGCCGCGCCACACCCGGCGCCGCCCGCCGGGCCCCGGGGCTCCCCTGAGCGCCAGGTGCCCAGCGCCACCGCCGACGCCAAGGCGAAGGAGCCGGGGCCCTCCGACCTGCCGCCGGGGAAAAAACAGGTCTCCCGGCCAGCCAGCGGAACAGGCCCGGGCGTGGCGCGCTGCGAGCGCGCAGGAGGGCGGCATCGTGGCAACTCTGGACCCGCGGGGCTCTTCAAAGGAGGCCCGAGGGCGCGTGGCGAGCGGGGAAAGCTAGGACCGAGAAGGGGAACTGAGCAGCCAAGGGCTCCGGCGCCTTCGGCGAGCAGGTGCCAACAGGACCTTGGCGTTCCTAAGGCCCGGCGACGCTCTCAGGCGAGGGGGCACCTGCGACGGCCACCTGTGTGCGCTTCTGCTTCTTAGCTTTGGTAGTATAGATATCACATTCTGGAAAGGTGGCTGAAAAATTCTACAGATTACAGAAAGTTCTTTGGCTTTCAGAGACGTCTAAACGCTTGCTCATGGGAAAGAAAGTAACTGGTGGGAGTGGAAACTCTGCCCTCCTCCTCTCTATGGATAATGATCTTTGAGAGTGCCCATCCCTGAGGAGACAGGGAGAGACATTCTAACAAACAATGGAGCCAGTGAACCAGGCCGGTTATTTCTTGCTCAAATACTACCACACCCCAGAATGTTTTGGATTTTTTTTTTTTTTTTTTAGAACCTTCTCAAAGCAAATGTATTTTAATTCGTTTTAATTTGGGGGGCGTGGGGGGACAGTTTGTCATTTAGCACTTCTGGAAGGTTTGCCATGGAATTAAGCAATGATGGAGTCTCTAAAAGCATAAGAATCAGTGAAGAGACGTTATTGCTCTAAGTCCATAGCAGTTTTAAGCAAAGAGTTCTCATTTTAAGTAGATAAAGATCAACTGAATAGAATTGAGAGTTCTGGAAATAAACTTGCTTGTTTAAGGTCAAATGATTTTCAACAAACTTGCCAAAACAATTACATGAGGGAAAGATTGGTCTTTTCAACAAATCAATCTAGGAGAATCGAATATCCACATGAAAAAGAGCAAATAGGACACCCCCCACCCATTTTCACACAATAGATAAAGATTAATTCAAAATGGATAATAACTTAAATGTAAGAGATGAAACTAAAAAATCACAAGATAAAGGAGTAAATTTTCATTATCTTTAGTTAGACAATGAATTATTAGATACAACAGCAAAGCACAAGTGAAAAAAGAAGTAATAGTTAAACTGGACTTCATGGAAATTAAAAGGTTTTGGGCTTCAAAAGACAGTTGAAGAAAGTGAAAAGACAATGTGCAGAATGGGAGAAAATATTCTAAAATCATACATCTGGCCCATGCTAAGAGTCCCTTGGACTGCAAGGAGATCAAATCTGTCAATCCTAAAGGAAATCAGTCCTGAATATTCATTAGAAGGACTGATGCTGAGGCTGAAACTCCAATACTTTGGCCACCTGATACAAACTGACTCACTGGAAAAGACCCTGATGCTGGGAAAGAGTGGAGGGGGAAGAAGAAGGGGACTACAGAAGATGAGATAGTTGGATGGCATCACCAACTCTATGGACATGAGTTTGAGTAAGCTCTGGGAGTTGGTGATGGACAGGGAATCCTGGCGTGCTGCAGACCATGGGGTTACAGAGTTGGACATGACTGAGCGACTGAACTGAACTGAATGGAAATCGTTTAAGTTGTCTCCTACTCTGTGGGACCCTATGGACTGCAGCCCACCAGGTTCCTCTATCCATGGGATTTTTCAGGCAAGAAGACTGTAGTGGGTTGCTATGCCCTCCTCCAGGGGATATTTTGACTCAGGGATTGAACCCGAATTTCTTAGATCTCCTGCATTGGCAGGTGGGTTCTTTACCACTAGCACCACCTGGGAAGCCCTTGTGCCTCTGATAAGGAACTGGTATCTGGAATATACATTTTTAAAAAATAAAACTCAGTAATAGCCACTTTAAAGATGAACGAAGGACTTGATAGGCTTTTTTGCAAAGAACATCTACAAGTAGCCAATAATCAAAATATATTCAGGAAAGTATATTCGACATTATTTCATTAGGGAAATGCCAATCAAAGCCACAATGAGATACCACTTCACACTCCCTAAAATGACAATAATCCAAAAAGTCAGATAATAGCAAGCATTGAGAACATAAGTATACCTATGGCTGATTCACGTTGACATATGGCAGAAACCATCAGGATATTTTAATTATCCTCCAATTAAAATAAAATTTAAAAAAATAACAAGTGTTGATAAGGTTGTGGAAAAAGTGAAAACTCCTACATTGCTTAGGGGAATGTAAAATGGTGCAGCCACTTTGGAAAACAATCTGATAATTCTTCAAATGATTAAACATAGAATTACCTTAAAGACATATCAATTCCACCCCTAGGGGTTTATGTATGTGTTAGCTGCTCAGTTGTGTCCGACTCTTTTCGACCCCATGGACTGTAGCCCACCAGGTTACTCTGTCCACGGAATTCTCCAGGCAAGAATACTGGTCCTAAGTCACTTCAGTCTTGTCCAACTCTTTGCAACCCCATGGACTGTAGCCTGCCAGGCTCCTCTATCCATGGGTTCTCCAAGCAAAAATACTAGAGTGGGTTGCCAGGCCCTTCTCCAGGGGATTATCCTGACTCAGGGATTGAACCCAGGTCTCCTGCATTGCAGGCAGATTCTTTTAACACTGAGCCACCAGGGACACCCCCTAGGTGTTTATAACCAAGAGAAATGAAGCATACATAATTTGTGGACAAATAGTAGTATTACTCATAATAGCCTAAAATGGAAACAACCCAAATATTCAGCAACCAATAAATGGATAAATAAGATGTGGTATAAGCACACAATAGAATGTCATCCAGCAATAAAAAGGAATGGAGTACCAAGACATACTATGACATAGATGAACGGCAAAAACAGTGGTAAGCGACTAAACAACAGCAAAGTGAAAGGAGCCAGCCAATAAATAAATCGCATATTATATGACTCCACTTGTATGTTTCAAATAGGCAAATTTGCAGTGGTCTAGAGTAGAGGAGCGGAGGAGGCACTGGTGACCCACTCCAGTACTCTTGCCTGGAATATCCCATGGACAGGGGAGCCTGGTGGGCTGCAGTCTATGGGATCACTAAGAGCCGGACACGACTGAGCAACTTCACTTTCACTTTTCACTTTCATGCATTGGAGAAGGAAATGGCAACCCACTCTAGTATTCTTGCCTGAAGAATCCCAGGGACGGGGGAGCCTGGTGGGCTGCCGTCTCTAGGGTCGCACAGAGTCGGACAAAACTGAAGTGACTTAGCAGCAGCAGCAGCAGCAGCAGAGTAGAGGAGTGATTTTTTTAGGGTTGTGGGAATGGATAGTGAAGGAAAAGGAATTAATTAGTATATAGTTTCTTTCAAGGGGGATGAAAATCTTCTAAAATTAGATGGGCGACGGTTGTACAGCTTTGTGAATATGCTAGAAACATGGCATTGCACATGTTGAATGAATGGGTGAATTATATGGAGTGTGAGTTATATCTCAATAAGACAGTTTTTAACAGGCAATTCATTCTAGTTACATCACGTAAAAATGTTTTGACTGGATTCCAGTCATTTAGTACCAGCCATTCTTTAACGTGTGATAGACTTCAGTGACTGAAAACATCAGACATTGCATTTTCCTTTCTCTTTGCCTAAATGTGTTTCTTTTCCAGGCACCTGTATGAAAAGCATTTAATTCTGTGCTGTGTATACTTAGTGGGTGCTCTTCAAAATTTGTCCCTTTTCAAAGCTAAGTGCTAGGAAAAACTTGGCTTCTAAGGATGCAAAGTGTTTTCTCTTCCACTCAAAGCTCAATTTTTGTCTTAGTGGTTTTGGGTTTTTTTTTTTTTTTTTTTCAATCTTTAATAATTTTGATCTCAGGTGACCTCAGCCAGCAACACCTTGAAGCAGGACTTGGGTTCCCAGTCAGGGATTGAGGCTGGGTCACGGTGGAAAGAGCACCAAATTTTAGCCACTAAATCAGTGGTCAGTGACAAGGGCCCTGGCCCTTCAGCTTTGCAGAAATGATTCCCCTAAAGACGGAAAGTAGTGAAACAAGTTTTGTTCATTAGGAGGAAAAAGAGTACAGTATATATGGATAGACACACAGGCAGACTCAAAGGAATAGTCTGTGAATTGTACCCTCATGGCAGTTTAAATCACTTATATGGGGCATTTCTTTCAGGTTCCCTTGAGCCAATTATTATTTATCTGGTTCACGGTCCATATTCGGTATATTTCAGGATCCTCCCATGTGTACATGCATCTCTTAGCCAAGATGGATTCTATCTCAAAGGCCTATGGGTGGCCTGGCCTTAGTTAGCATCACACCCATTTGACCTCCAAGCCACCTTTCTGCACATGTGTGGTTGGGGAGGTCTCCTCACTTCAAGAATGAGAAATATATGGTCCGGGCAGGGCCCAGTCTCCTCTCTTATTCGTCCTGCTATTCTTATTTTGGAGTTTTGGTTCTTAGGGAGTAAATCTCCAATCACTTTACCCTGGGGGTGCCCATCTACCTCCTGTCTCAAATCCCCCCTGAGAGATGTAAACCAAAAAAAACTTTATTGGGAAAATGAAGAGTGAAGGTCTATCTTCTGTAACTTCTTCAGGCTAGATAGAGGCTTGTAGACCCCACCTGGTTGGGGTCATGGAGCTCTCGCTCTGTCTTATTGAATGGGCCCCAGTGTGACTTCTGTTGTGGTTTCAGCAAGATCTGCTGTGGAGAGTGCCCGGAGTCCCTGCATAGCACCATTGTCCAGTGATGCTCTAGAGAAAACAAACTAAACAATTACATTAGAGAAGCAGGGGCTAAAGATCAGAAAGACTATTATAATCAGAGGCTCAAGCAAGGGTAGGATTCTGGTTGTACAAGATCAGCATATCTTTCTCTATTTCCAAAATGGAAGCTCTGAACCTGTTGGTCCCAAGTCTCCTTCTGGGAGGGTTGGGTTAGGCAAGAGACGTTAGAATTTTCTTCAGTAGGAAAATGAACAATTCTGACCCTGTACATTTCTGTTTTGAGACTTGGGTCTCTAGTAGAAGACCATTTTCCATCATGAATTTGGCTAAAATTCCTTATGAGATGGATAAAGGGATCGCCATGGCCCATGATGAACTTTGCTCTGGGTAAACAAATCCAGCATTCTGTCAACCTAGTAGAGGAAGCAAGAGTTTGTGCAATGTGAACCAGAGAGTTTTCTGTCCAGCCTGTAGATAAGGGAAATACACATAGAAAAGCTAAGGCAATTAGTAGCTTCGTAGTAGCACCAGGCAGGGTCATATTTAAGTCACCCAGCATGGGCAGAAAAGTTCAGTGAATTCCGAGAGCAAGAATGAGAGCAGAGAAAACAATACTTATCTGAATTTACCAGAGCATATCAATTACTCTGTATGTGGATTGGAGTGGAAGTGGAGGGTGCATTGGACTACCAGGAAGCAAAATGAAGACAGTAACTATGGGCACTTAGCCTGTACTTAACCTAGAGTCTGTTTTACTTTTTTTAGTACAAAGTGAAAGTAGCTCATTCCTGTCTGACTCTTTGTGACCCCATGGACTATACAGTCCATGAAATTCTCCAGGCCAGAATCCTGGAGTGGGTAGCCTTTTCCTTCTCCAAGGGATCTTCCCAACTCAGGGATCGAACCCAGGTATCCTGCATTGCAGGCAGATTCTTTACCAGCTGAGCCACAGGAGAAGCCTAGAGTCTAAGAAGTGTTTATTTTATTTTTGAATAGTAGCCTCAGGTCCTCTTCCATCCATCCACCTGAAATTTAGGCTGTTCTGGTCTTCTGGATCCTGGGGAGACTTAGAGGAAGAGGTGAATACAGGGGTGGCTGGAATGTGGTTCTTCAGTTTCCTGTAACCTATCACTAGGGACAGGTTCAATCCTGGACAGATGAACCCAGCTGATGACCCTCTGGAGTTTGACTGCTGTAAGAGTGCTCAGAAAGACTTGGTAAGGACCCTTCCATTTGGGGAGTAGCTGGTTGTCAGGGTACTCATTCTTCCAGGTCTCTGAAAGTACCCAGTCTCCACATTTTACAACAGGGTAGCTGAGACTGTCATCTGGAGCGGACTGCACTCTGTTGCCATATTCTTGTATAGTCTTCTGGACCTGGCCCAGATTTATAATGTACTTAAGATGAGCCTGGGTTTCTGGGTCAGTTAGCATGTCCGGAGTAAAGAATGGCCTTCCGTATGTCATTTCAAAAGGGCTTAGCTTAGTAATTGTTTTAGGAGCTGTCCTGACCCTTAAGATGGCTATTGGAAGCAGGCGATACCCTGACTCTGACATTTCCTGATAGAGTTTTTACTCAAATTTTCTTTAGAGTATGATTATCCTGTTCCACTTTTCCTGAGGACTGAGGTCTCCAGAATGAATCGAGGTGGTATTTAATTCCTAAAACCTGCAAAACCTGTTGCGTGACTTTTGCTACCAACGAAGGTCCATTGGTCACTCTGAAGGTGACAGGGCAATCTGAATCTAGGAATAATTTCCTTTAATGGTGAATTAGTCACTTCAGCTGCCTTCTCTGTTCTAGTGGGTAAGGCCTCTATCTATCTAGTAAAAGCATCTATGTTGTGCTTAGTTACTTACTCAGTCGTGTCCAACTCTTGCAACCCCATAGACTATAGCCTGCCAGGCTCTTCTGTCCCTGGGATTCTCCAGGCAAGAATACTAGAGTGGGTTGCCACTTCCTTCTCCAGGGGATCTTCCCAACCCAGGAATCGAAGCAGGCAGACTTTTTATAGACTGAGCTATGAAGGAAACCCCCCAATGTATCTATAAAGACTAATAAGTAGCTGAAGCCTTGGAAAGAGAGCATCTGAGTGAAATCTATTTGCCAGTCTTCTCCTGGGTACGTCCCATATCGCGAGACAAGACTAGCAAGAGGAAGAGGCTTATTGCCTCCTGGATTATGGGTGGCTCAAAGGGCACAGGCTTGAGTTAACTCTTTTGTCTCCAGGAGCCCTTTCCCTGTAAAAAGTTGGAAAATAATCATAGACATTGTATCTCTCCCCAGATGGAATCATGTGGCCCTTTAATAGTTTTCCACTGGTCAAAGAGAGATGAGCAATTTCTGATCTATGTGCCACCAGCCATCTCTTTCCTTAGTTTCCTCTCTGTCTCGTGCCCAATTCTCTTTAGAATCCAAGTACCTGGGTATAACTAAGTTAGAAGGGGTAAGGGATGGAATTAGAAATGTTTTGCTGATGGGCATCAGGGTTATTCTCTTAGCTTCCGAATCTGCCCTGCTGTTTGAGAATTTGAGGAAATTTGAGAATTTCTTTTGGTGCCTGTGGAAGTGAGTGACTGCCACCTATGTTGGTTTTTAAACAGCTTCTATGAGATGTAAAATCTCAGCCCCATATTTTGTAGAGCAGTTTCCTGCAATTAGAAGTCCTCTCTCTTCCCATAGCTGCGAGGGCATGTAAAACAAGGAAGGCATATTCTGAATCTCTGTGTGTATTTGCAATCTTTCCTTCCCCTAAGTTCAAGCTCTGTGGAGAAGGAAATGGCAACCCACTCCAGTATTCTTGCCTGGGAAATACCATGGACAGAGGAGCCCAGCGGGCTACAGTCCATGGGGTTGCACCGACTCTTTGCAACAAACAAACAAACAAGTAAACAAGTAAACAAACAAACAAGATTCAGGCTCAAGTTAGAGCTATTAGTTCAGCCTTTTGGGCCGAGGTGTTAGGTAGCACGGGTTTTGCTGCTATGATACTATGAGCACTCGCAATAGCAATACCCAGCCCTCTTGACTCTCTCTCTAACAAAACTACTGCCATCTGTAAACCGCTTTTCCTCAGGGTTTTCTATGGCCTGGTCTGTGAGGTCAAAACTACAGGCATAGATCTGGCCAAGAGTTTCAAGGCAAGAATGTGTTAACTCTGGGCTTTCGTCAGGCATTAAGGTGGCAGAGTTAAAAGTGTGGAAAGTTTTGAGGATTAACTCTGGGGAGTCAAGGAGCAAAGCCTGGTACTTGACAGAGTAGCCTCCAGTGACCAAAGGTGGCCTTTTATCTTAGGATTCCTTGTACTTGACGAGGGGTCTGGACTTCCAGCAGCTGTCCAAAGGTAAGCTTATTAGCTTCTTCTACCAATAAAGCAGTAGTAGCTACTGCCTGGAGGCAACCAGGCCAACCTCAAGCTGTGGAGTCTAGTTGCTTGGAAGAGTTTGCTTGGAAAAGTATCCTATAGGATGAGGAACTCCAGACTGAGTCAGACCTGGTCTTACTCAAAGGCAAACATATAGTGTGATGAGGAATGAACTCAGATGCAAAAGAAGGCAAAAGAGATGCAGAAGAGATTGAGTACAATAAATCATTTAGTGTCCTCAGTTCAGTTCAGTTGCTCAGTCATGTCCAACTCTGCAATTGCATGGACTGCAGCACGCCAGGCTTCCCTGTCCATCACCAACTCTCAGAGCCTGCTCAAACTCATGTCCATCAAGTCAGTGATGCCATCAGACATCTTATCTTCTGTCATCCCCTTCTCCTCCTGCCTTCAATCTTTCCCAGCATCAGGGTCTTTTCCATTGAGTCAGTTCTTCACATCAGGTGGCCAAAGTTATTGGAGCTTCAGCTTCAGTATCAGTCCTTCCAATGAATATTCAGGACTGATTTCCTTTAGGGTTGACTGGTTGGATCTCCTTGCAGTCCAAGGGACTCTCAAGAGTCTCATCCAACACCACAAGTCAAAAACATCAATTCTTCAGTGCTCAGCTTTCTTTATGGTCCCACTCTCACATCCATACATGACTAGGGCAAAAACTGTAGCTTTGACTAGATGGACCTTTGTTGGCAAAGTAATGTCTCTGCTTTTTAATATGCTGTCTAGGTTGGTCATAGCTTTTCTTCCAAGGAGCAAGCGTCTTTTAATTTCATGGCTTCAGTCACCATCTGCAGTGATTTTGGAGCCCAAGAAAATAAAGTGGTCCCTTTACGTCCCCTCCTAGCCAATCATAACGTATTAACCCAAATTCCTGAGGACACTACTAGACTCCTTACCCTTACTCTAGTAGTGTCCTCAGGGATTTGGGTTAGTATTTGGGTTATGACTGGCCAGGAGGAGACGTAAAGGGGCCACTGCTTTCAGGCCTTGGACCACCCTATATTCCCCCTTTGGCTTAACAATTGGAAGAATAAGAGTGTTGCACAGAGACTGGCAGGGCACCAAGAGGCCGTGCTTTAGAATTTTATCCAGAGGTTGTAAACCCTTCTTCACTTCCAACTTTATAGGATATTGTGCCTTGTTAGTATAGGCAGTTTCTGGTCTAAGGCTCATCCTTAGAGGTTGGGCATTTATGGCCCTTCCAGGGAGTCCTTTGTCCCATACTGAAGAGTCTACTGCCTGTAGGATATAGCTGGGAATAGAATTGCTATTATGGCTGGTCTGTCTTAGAGTCAAAATAAGGGGCTTCTCAATGGCCTTCTAATGGACCCCAAGGGAGCTCAGAAGGTCCCTCCCAAGGATAGGGGTAGGACACTGAGGTACAGCTAGAAAGGCATGTGAAATCAACCATTGCTCCAATTGGCCAGTGAGGGGCCCAGTGAAATAATGGGTGCAAAGCTTTCCACTGACAACAGTCACAGCGCAGCTTTTGGAGGAGACAGGTCCAACATGAGAAATTAAGACATAGTCAGTGGTTCCCATACCAATTAAGAAATCAATTTTCTGTCACACCAAGGACTACCCAAGGCTCCTTGATGGAGATCGACTTCTCACTGGCGGGTGGGGGGTACCCACCAGAAGACCCAGGCCACCTCAGTCATCCGGCATGGCCATCTCAGTAGCAGGAGCCCCCTTCTCCTACAGGACTGAGGCAGTCCCTCTTCCAATGAACTCTTTGTTTGCAAGTTGGGCATGGTCTAGGGGGGCTCTTTCTGGCAATCCAGGCCCAGTGGCCATTTGACTTGCATTTGTAATGTCTCTCCTTGTTGGTCTTACCTCCAGATGGATAGTTGGACTTTCTCGGACCCCTTGGGTTGGCCTGAGGTCACAGGCATGTCTGACAGCAATGGCTGTCAGTTATACATGAGCCCTGGCCTGTCTTGTCTCACACTGGGTCCTCTCTACTCCTGAGCTTGGTCTTTATTATTAAATACCTAAAGGCAACATCTAGGAGTGGGGCATGGGCGTTTGTGAGCCAAATTGCAACTTCAGGAGTTTACGTCTAATATCAGGGGCAGACTGGCTATGCTGTCCCAGCGGGGACTGACCTTCAGAGTTGAAGGGATCTTTACTGGTATGTTTCCTAAAAGTCTCCATAAGCTGCCTGTGAAGAAGGACTGGATTTCCCTTTTCTGCCTGGGTCACTCCTTAACCTTTTTCCTAGTTAACTGACTTCTTTATATACTTTCTCATCCCTTCTAATTGGATCATGTACTTCTGGGAATTATAATTCCAAGGGGGTTCCTGATTTGAGACTGCATCTCCACTCATAGCATAGTGTTCAGGTTGATTTCCAGCACGCTGGTCAGCACACCCCTGAGCTACAATCCAGACTTTCTGTTTTCCTCAGGAGCATAGCAGGTAGATAGAACTCCTTGCACATCCTTCCAAGTTAAATCATAGACCAGAATGAGGGCGTGAAACCTTTCAACAAATTTACTAGGGTCTCCAGAAAATCTACCCAGTTCCTGTATGCACTGGGCTAACTTGGTTAAAGAGAAAGGCACAAGTATTCTGATTGTCCCTTCACCATTTGCCACTTCCCTAAGATAAAGTACAATTTCTCTGGTCCTGGGTGATAGGAAGCTCCACTGCATGTTACCCCAGAAGGACTAGTCTTTGTTTCTTGAGGTAACAGAGGGTAAGGAGAGACACAGGGAGATGGAGTTTGAGGGACATAGGGAGGTGGAGTTTGGGATTGGTCAGGAGGGCCAGGTGAAGTAGGTGGCTCTGCAGAAGTAGGTGGCTAGGGAGAGGTAGGAATACTGTCAGGGGCAGGGAGAGGTCGGTTTCCCTGCTGAAAGACAGGAGAGCTTAGAAGGGGATCATCCAAAATGTCTGGAGAGTCTTCTGGTTGTCCAGGTTTTAAATGGCAAGAGCTATATAGGGTGGGATTTTGGTAAAGGAGCAAGAAGGCCTGAACATAGGGAATCTCACTCCACTTTCCCATCCTGCAGCATTAAAGATCCAGTTGCAGAATGGCATTATACTTTAAAAACTCATATTCAGATCATTTTTCTCTGTTCCCCAAATTATACAAAGGCCAGGCACTGCTGTAGTAGAACTGAAGTTTCTCTCTTCTTAATCCTTTGATTTCAAAGAGTTTCTAATTCTTAAAGATACAGTCCAGAGGTGTTTCTTCTGGCTTAGAAGGGAATTCTCCCATGTAGTACTCTGCAACTAATAACAAGAAAGCACTCCTAAAATGGAATCTTAGGAACATTGACCAGGAAACCTGAAGGATTTTAGGGTGTCCCCCAAATTCCCTTCAAACCTGATTGGGTTTCAAGCATCCTCTATGTGACAGCTGATTTCTGATCAGATGTCTTACACCCTCCTTCTGACCTTGCACTAGGTGCCTGCCCCAGCACAGCCAGAGAAGTGTTTTTGAACCAGTCTAGATATGTTTCCAGGACTTTCCTGAAGAGGGATCCCTTATCTGTAGAGCTTATGCCTTCCAGTTTATGCTGGAGTTTATTTCTTGAGACTGAGCATCCACAAAGTTTATAATTTGGGCTTCTGGTTCGTTGCCAGCCCAATAGGCTGTCTACAGCAAAGTGAAGGCTGCTAAGGCTTGGAGTGAAGGGGATCCGATAGATGCAAAGAGGAACCCTTGGAAAACTTGGAGCTAGGCATATAAGAAACATGCTTGCTAGCCCCAAACCAGAGGATGGACTTGGATACACAAAACACAGTGAAAGCAAAACTTTTAATGACTGTCTTATAAGATCGGGTGTCTGGTGAGCAGGCACACCCAGGACAGTTACAGCAAGCAATTTATTCTCTAGCATGCAAGTCCCTCCTCCAGTTCCGCATTGGCTGAGTACTAGTGGGTGAACAGTCTTCCCAAAGGTTGCCGAAGCTTATTCCCTTCCTTCTTATGGGCTGGCCCCTCACTGACATCTTGTCTTCCTCTTTCCCATGCACTTATTCCTGTTCTTATGTTTTGAATTCACCAATAGAATGAGCCTGTCCAAAACCCTAGGTATCCCAGCTTCCCTTTGTTTGCCCAGACTTTCCAGTTTTGCAACTCCTACGGTTGCTACAACAGCAATGTCATTATTCAAGCTAGTTATTAATAGTTCCTCATTCTTGAGTTAGTGTTTATTCTTGAAAATGGACCATTAAACATGAATGTTTCTTACAGGCACTAGGGAAGATGGCATGGGGTTCAAGGCTTGAGGGCCAGGTCAGGAGGCAGAGAAATTCTCATAGTAGATTTCTGGGCATAGAGTGAGGTGAGAGACTAGACAGCAGAAGAACCCAAAATGCCCCCTACATTGTAAGGTGGAGTCTTAACCACTGAATCACTAGGGAAGCCCAAGGCCAATCATTTTGATTTGCCCAATTCACAGTCCATAAGGATCCTCCCATGTGTGTGCACACATGTCTTAGCCAAGATGGATTCTACCTCAAAGGCCTATGGGTAGCCTTGTATTAGCATCATTCCCCTTTGACCGCTAAGGAACCTTCTGCACATGTGCGGGCAGGGAGGTCTCCTGACTTCAAGAAAGAGAAATATGTTGTCTGGGCAGGGCCCAGTTCAGTTCAGTTCAGTCGCTCAGTTGAGTCTGACTCTTTGCGACCCCATGAATCTCAGCACCCGAGGCCTCCCTGTCCATCAGCAACTCCCGGAGTTCACTCAGACTCGCATCCATCTAATTGGTGATGCCATCCAGCCATTTCATCCTCGGTCGTCCCCTTCTCCTCCTGCCCTCAATCCCTCCCAGCATCAAAGTCTTTTCCAATAAGTCAACTCTTCGCATGAGGTGGCCAAAGTACTGGAGTTTCAGCTTTAGCATCATTCCTTCCAAAGAAATCCCAGGGCTGATCTCCTTCAGAATGGACTGGTTGGATCTCCTTGCAGTCCAAGGGACT
>SJYT01062542.1:45166-116783 GCA_006410635.1 Cephalophus harveyi | reverse complement strand
CGAGGATGAGATGGCTGGATGGCATCACTGACTCGATGGATGTGAGTCTGAGTGAACTCCAGGAGTTGGTGATGAACAGGGAGGCCTGGCGTGCTGCGATTCATGGGGTCACAAAGAGTCGGACACGACTGAGCGACTGAACTGAACTGAATGTTTTAGTTTATAATAATTATTATGATTTATCATTTTGTCCCTTGGTGGCACATGGCAAGAAATTTTATGATCCCAGATCCTTTACTTTGTACCTTGTAAGTTTGAAGTATATTGTCCCTATAGTCAGTTAACTATGAAGTTGCTTTTAATTTATTTTCCAAATATCATGTCAAATAGAATTCTCATATGAATTTTTAATTACGTTGTTCTTCATTGAATGTCATTGCTATTTAAATAGTTACTGCATATTTTTTCACTCATCACGTATATGATATGAGTTACTTGTATAACTGATAACAGCATCATCCAGTTTGCCCTGCTCTGTGAATGCATCCATTATATGTCAATTCATTGCTGCTACCTCAGTTTTTGTGTTTACAATCTGCTTGGTTTATATTTCATTTCAAAGACCATGGCCTTTTCATTTTTGTTGGAGTCTGTTCTAGGACCTCGAATGGCCATTTGGATTCTTACTCTGAATGGAAATGAATGAAGCCCATTATGGCACTGCCCACTGCTTCCTTCTGCCTCCCTTATTTCTTGCAGCATGAGCACATCAAGTTCAGTCAGAACATGTTGGGACTATTTTTCTTTTTATCAGAAGATAAGAATCTCTACTAAGTGATAGTACTTTTATGGTATAATAAAGATGTTCTGATCTAGCAAAAAACAGAAGGGTTTTTCTTTGAAGAGGTGAAATAAAGAGAAACCATCCATGTTACTTCAGGCTGTCAATTATGCTCATTAATTTTTTCAAAAAAAGATCATTCTCTGACTTTAGGATAAGCTCAGTTCCTGTTTTACATCGACAAGTGTTTATTTCTCACTCGGATCGTGTGTCCACAGTGGGTTGACTGCCTCTATGCTCCATCATCGTGCATCTGGGACTCAAGCTTAGGAGCAGCGCCTACCTGCAGGTCTCCTGGAAGGACCACATCACTTCCATCTACACTGGCCAAGCCAGTCTCAGTGGGGCAGAGTCTGCTCGAGGAGGTGGAAAGTGTTTTTGGATAATAATGCAGTCTATTACATTTCTCTTTAAAAAAAAAAAGAAGAAGAAGATACATATAGTTCAGTTAGTTGTTTAATTTTAGTTAGTCTTTGATTAGTAGTTATTTAATTATCTTTGTTTCCCTGCTTTTTTTAACCTAATACATTAAGAATATTTTCTCATGTCAATAAAGTGTCTTGTGCACAGTAACTACTAACAGCTGGTTAATACTCCACAGCAAGGTTATATCTCATTTACTTAACATTCCTCTTTTGATATTTAAGTGGCTTTGTTTAGGGTAACATTCAGATGGCCAGACTCAATACCTAGAAATCATGAACAACTTTTTTTTTCATACAGTCTATTCAAAAGAGAAAGAGGTTATTAGAAGGCTGGGATTAACACACATATACTACTATATATAAAATAGATATAAAATAGACCTACCATGTAGGTCCTTGTTGGATACTCAGTGTTTTAGAATAACCTATAAGGGAAAAGAATCTGACAAAGAATATATATATATTGATATATACATAAAATGAAAAGTTGCTCAGTCATGTCCAACTCTTTGCCACCTCATGGACTGTAGACTGCCAGGCTCCTCTGTCCATGGAATTCTCTAGGCAAGAATACTGGAGTGGATGGCTGGTCCCTTATCCAGGGGAATCTTCCCAACCCAGGGATCCAACCCAGGTCTCCCTCATTGCAGGCAGATTCTTTACTGTCTGAGCTACCAGGGAAGCCCAAGAATACTGGAATGGGTAACCTATCCCTTCTCCAGTGTATCTTCCCAACTCAGGGATCGAACCAGGGTCCCCTGCATCGCAGGCGGATTCTTTATCAGCTGAACTACCAGGGATATATGCATATATATCACTGAATCACTGTGCTGTGTATGTATGTATACCTGAAACTTGTACAACTTTGTAAATCAACTATACATCAATTAAAAAAATAAAATTAGAAAAATCAGATATCAAAAGAGAGAGAGAGGTTACTTGTCTTTGATAAATGGAAAAAGTAATGAACTTCTCTAAGAAGGTGGTGGGTTTTGGCTGTTTTAGCCAAGTCTCAAGGCACTGGGTTTTGCTTGCGATTATGGACATGAGTTTGGGTAAACTCTGAGAGTTGGTGATGGACAGGATGGCCTGGCATGCTGCGATTCATGGGGTCACAAAGAGTCGGATATGACTGAGCGACTGAACTGAACTGAACTGAACTGATCAGACTTTAGACTTTCTATGAGGAAATGGAGGAGTACCCTTTGCCTGCCTTTCTCCACAGATAAGTGTCTTTTCTTGAATGGAAGCTCCCTATGGCAGAGAAAGTTAACTATCTACCAAACGTCCCTGCTGGTCCTCCCTGTCACGCAGTAGAGTTGCTACTGGAAAGGAGCTGCCAGCCAGGGGCTATGTTTCTCAGCTCCCCTGCCATCTTCATGAAATCTTGAGTGACTCGTTGTCACCAGTAGAAGGTGACCACGTGATATGTGTCACTGCCAGACAAGGAGGTTAGGAAGTGTTATTTCTCCTGTCTCTCCCTTTCTGCTTGTGATAAGGAGGCCTGAGGGAAAGGTTGAACCACGAGAAGAAGGGAGCCTACATCCTGAATCACTGCAAAGAGGAAAGCCAGCCCTTTGACTGGGACACGGGTCTCAGGCTGCTCTGAGTGACTGAATCATACTTGTGTTGGGGCTTATTCATTACGGAACTAGCACTCCCCTGACCAAGACATCCCATCCAGTGTTTTCCCCAGAGGCTAAAGTGAAAGTGAAATCGTTCAGTCGTGTCTGACTCTTTGCGACCCCATGGGGTGTAGGCTACCAGGCTCCTCCATCTGTGGGGTTCTCCAGGCAAGAGTACTGGAGTGGGTTGCTGTTTCCTTCTCCAGGAGATCTTCCCAACCCAGGGATCGAACCCAGGTCTCCCGCGTTGCGGGCAGACACTTTACCACCTGAGCCACCGGGGAAGACTCCCCAGAGGCTAAGGGGTATACAAATTAAAGGGTATACATCATACAGATGTAAAGAACAGACTTTTGGACTCTATGGGAGAAGGCGAGGGTGGGATGATTTGAGAGAATAGCACTGAAACATGTATATTATCATATGTGAAACAGATCACCAGTCCAGGTTCAATGCACGAGACAGGGTGCTCAGGGCTGGTGCACTGGGATGACCCTGAGGGATGGGATGGGGAGGGAGGTGGGAGGGGGTTCACAATGGGGAACACATGTTCACCCATGGCTGATTCATGTGAATGTATCGCAAAAACCAGCACAATATTGTAAAGGAATTAGCCTCCAATTAAAATAAATTAAAAATAATAATAAAGGGAATACCCTCCAGCAGTCATCCTGTTGTAGCCACGTGTTCCGGGAAACAAACTCACTCAGAAAGACAATGCAGATAGTGGAGTGCAGTTTATTACACTGGCGGGCTCAAGGCAGTCTCCTCTTAGCCAAGGACCCAGACCAGTTTTTGTGAAAACCTTATATACCCTAAGTGTACTTGCTCAAACCCACCTCCCCAAATTCCTTGAAACTAGTCTGGACAAGGTAAAAGAGAGATACGATCAAAGTTAACCCATGATTCATGTGTCACTAGATAAGCAGTGGATATTTATCAATAGGCCTGTGGTCTATCCCGATAAACATAGTGGAATTTACCACTTTGTTCTGTTACAGAGATAATTAGCATATACTTTTAGGCAATGGAGAGTCCAAGTACAAGTCCTGAGGCTCTTTTATCCGGGGGTCTGGTTTTCCATTGGTATGCAATTTCTATAGTCACCGGGCACAAAGTTCAGAGTCCGTTGGGAGGGTGACCATGCGTGTAGCCTAATGTTCACAGCCTAGCCTAAGACGGAGTCCAGCTCTGTGTGTTTCCTCCTTCAATCCTATGCCTCTCTGGGCACAGGAAAGAGAGAAAGAGGAATATTCAAGTTATAAAATATGAATGTTGTGCTCAAAATAATTTTTCCTCTAGAAATTGTTGTGTTGCCTTGATTGAATATTTGTTCAGTAAACACCACCTGGGGGGTCAGTACAGGCAGGGAGCCTATCTGCTCAACTCCCAGAGTCCATTTTCAGATTTTAAATTCAGCTTACAGGTTAAACACCACGTTCTTTTGAACTGGCAAAGTGAGGTGCATAATACAAAGAGGAGACCTCACACCATTCAGAATGGTCATCATTGAAAAGTCTACAATAATAGAGGCTGGAGACGGTGGGGAGAAAGGGAACCTTCCTAAACTATCGATGGGAATGTAAATTGGTGCAGCCTCTGTGAGAACAGTATGGAAGTTGCTTAAAAAAACTGAAAATAGAGTTACAGTATGATCCTGCAATCCCACTCCTGGGCATACATCTTGAGAAAACTCTAATTTGAAAAGTTACATGCACCTCAATGTTCAGAGCAGCACGAGTTACAATAGCCAAGGCATGAAGCAACCTAAATGTCCACTGACAGATGAATGGATAAAGAAAATATGGTATGTATTGATATATACAACAGAATACTACTCAGCCATTAGAACAAAATGGCAGAAAGTGAAGAGGAACTAAAAAGCCTCTTGATGAAAGTAAAAGAAGAAAGTGAAAAAGTTGGCTTAAAGCTCAACATTCAGAAAACGAAGATCATGGCATCCGGTCCCATCACTCCATGGGAAATAGACAGAGAAACAGTGGAAACAGTGTCAGACTTTATTTTGGGGGGCTCCAAAATCACTGCAGATGGTGACTGCAGCCATGAAATTAAAAGACGCTTACTCCTTGGAAGAAAAGTTATGTCCAACCTAGATAGCACATTCAAAAACAGAGACATTACTTTGCCAACTAAGGTCTGTCTAGTCAAGGCTATGGTTTTTCCTGTGGTCATGTATGGATGTGAGAGTTGGACTGTGAAGAAGGCTGAGTGCCGAAGAATTAATGCTTTTGAACTGTGGTGTTGGAGAAGACTCTTGAGAGTCCCTTGGACTGCAAGGACATCCAGCCAGTCCATTCTGAAGGAGATCAACCCTAGGATTTCTTTGGAAGGAATGATGCTAAAGCTGAAACTCCAGTACTTTGGCAACCTCATGCGAAGAATTGACTCATTGGAAAAGACTCTGATGCTGGGAGGGATTGGGGGCAGGAGGAGAAGGGGACGACCGAGGATGAGATGGCTGGATGGCATCACTGACTCGATGAACGTGAGTCTGAGTGAACTCCGGGAGTTGGTGATGGACAGGGAGGCCTGGCGTGCTGCGATTCATGGGGTCGCAAAGAGTCAGACACGACTGAGCAACTGAACTGAACTGAACTGAAAGAAACATGGATGGACTTGGAATAAAAGTGAGATAAACCAGATAAAGAAAGACAAATATATATGATATTACTTATAAAATACAACACAAACGAACCTATCTATGAAACAAACAGACTCACAGACATAAAGAACAGACTTGTGTTGCCAAGCAGGGAGGGGAAGGCGGAAGGGACGGATTGGGAGTTTGGGATTAGCAGATATAAGCTATTACATACAGAATAAACCACAAGGTCCAACTGTATGGCACCGGGAACTATATTCAACATTTTGTAATAACCTATAATGGAAAAGAATCTATAATTGAGAAGAATCTGCTTGTGCTCTAATCTGAACAGGCTGCTTCCCAGGCTGGCTGCACACCTGTTGTCCTGGAACTTCCCTCCAGTCCCATTTAAGAAATACTTTCACCTGTCTCCTGTGTTGGATTCTCCATTGCCAGGACCATGTCTTCCTCTTAACTGGTTTACTCCCATGACTTCCTAAAAAAGAGTACATTGCTGTTGTTGTTTAGTCTCTAAATCATGTCCGACTCTCTGAAACCCCGTGAACTGTAGCCTGCCAGGCTTCTGTGTCCATAGGATTTCCCAGGCAAGAATACTGGAGTGGGTTGCCATTTCCTCCTCCAGGGGATTTTCCCACCTGAGGAATGAACCGGGGTCCCTTGCATTGCAGGCAGATTCTTTATCGCTGAGTCACCAGAAAGTTGTTTTTTTTCTTTTTTGAGGATTTACCTGCAAATGTCATTGTCTTACCTTGTCAGTACAATCCATTGAGATTGAGAAATTATTAGAATATGAAACTTTTTTTTTCAACCTTTTATCCCAAGCTTTGATCAAGTATGACAGAAATTCTAAAATAACAGTGGCTGGAACCAGATTCAGGTTTTGTCTTTCTCTTACTAATGTTGGCATGTGTAACACTGGGCTGGGTTTCCCTGGTGGCTCAGTGGTAAAGAATCTGCCTGCCAGTGTAGGAGATATGGGTTCGATCCCTCGGCCAGGAAGATCCCACATGCTGCAGAGCAACGAAGCCCAACTGACACAACTATTGATCCTGTGCTCCAGAGCCCGGGAATCACAACTCCCGGGCCCATGAGCCACAGAGCCTGCGCTCCACAAGAGAAGCCGCCGTGAGGAGAAGCTCACGCAACACGGATAGACAGTAGCTCAAGCTTTCCGGAACAGGAGAAAAACCTTCGCAGCAATGAAGACTCAGCACAGCCATAAATAAATGACTAAATAAATTTTTAATAAAGTAATCCTAGGCTGTTATGATGGCCCCACATTCTTCGGAAACCCAGGCCATTTCAACCTTGTTGCTCACTACCCTCTACAGACAGATTCCGCTTTACCATTCAAGATAACTCCTTCAGTGCCAGGCTTTGCATTCTCATTGAAACCATCAAGAATAAGAAAGAGGAAAGAGGGTGAGGGGAGAGAGGCTAAAGAGGGTGGGAATATACGTCTTTATTATGGTTGATCACATTGTTGTATGACAGAAACCAACACAACATTGCAAAGCAATTTCCCCCTAATTACAAAATGAATTAAAAGTAAAAAAAGAATAAGAAAGGGGAAGGAAAAAGGACACCCTTGAAGGACACTTCCTAAAAGTTGCACACACTGCCTCCCACTGAGGAGGACTTTGTCATGCGACTGTGTTAACATTCTATCCTAATTTTATGCTTATTCTCATGGTATCTACCACAGATTTTTGTGGTACCCCTATATTTCATCATGACTATTACTGGATTTTAGGCACACGGTATGAAGTAAATATGCTTCCTAATTTGTATCACCTTTTATCTTTAATTTATAACCAGATGTCAGCTGTCATCAACCACCTTTTCTGTCATATGGATGAATTGTCATTCTACCCCCAGAAGAAAACTCACCTCACAAATCAATAATTTTTAAAGTTTGACCTGCCTTGTCTTCCAGGGGAATTTGTCTATGTTGTTGGCTTTAGGCTTCCAGGTTATTTCTAAGTTTCTTGGTGGTAGAGAGCACGTGATGTGAGGAAACGGAGATGCTCCTCTTTCTTGCCACATGGAGGAAAATGGTTTCATTGAGAAAAAAAGATGAAAAGAAGGGCAAAGGAGAAAGAAGAGTATTCAAACCCCCTTCTGTTTCTAACACCCAGTTGCCTGTGTGTCCTTCCCATGGTTCACTTCAAACTTCATGGATCCTCTTGGTCAATAAATACTCCCTTAAAGACTGAGATTAACATATGCACACTGCTATATATAAAACAGATGATCAACAGGGATCTACTATATAGCACGGGAAACGCTCCTCAGTACTCTATGATAACCTATATGGGAAAAGAATCTGAAATAGAATAGATACATGTATTTGCGAATTATAAATTGGCACTTGCCATCTACACATCTGCCTCAGCAAGGATTAAACCATGTGCTGCTGAAGCTGCTGACCTTCAATACCCCCTGAAAGGAATTCAGGGTGGAGAGCAGAAGTGAGGTACTCCGTGCTCAGGAAAAAACTGGCAGGACAGGTCTTCCGATACTTAAGATATCTGCAGGAACTGATTATATGAGCTCAGTTCTTGTATCTTCTCATATCTAGAAAAGCACTAAAATCCTTCACGGTGATGACTCCCCCTCGTGACTAGCAGAGCTTCACAAGACTAGTAGAAACCTTAAGGAAATATACGTGCTTGACTGCATGTATTCCTCCTTCACCAAAAATCACATATATTGACCTTTCCCCCTCACCTCTTTGAAGCAGTCTCTCAGAGCTATCTGAGCTGCCATTGCCTGGGCTGCAGTCCTCATTTTGCCCCAAAGAAAACTTAACTTGCAACTCTCATAATTGAAGACAACTAGGTCACACTTCAAAAATTATTGATTTGTGAGGTGAGTTTTCTACATTTAAGTCAAAAGTATGTATGACTCAATTGCTTTTCTGTACACTTGAAACTAACACAATATTGTAAATCAATCAACTATAGTCCAATATAAATTTTTAATTTAAAAAATCAGCATTAAAAAAAACAAATAAATGCTCCCTTTTTCCCAAGCCAGTTTGATTCATATTTCTGTCACTTGAAAATAATGATCTTGACTGATTCATATTCAAGCAAAATACATGTTTGTATTGCCACAGAGCTTTCTCATCATACACATGACTAGTTCCTTAGCCCCAACCCTGGGAGAGGTAAGAGAGTGATGGCCAAAGAGTAGAAGCTCTTTATGTGGCAATGGAACTGTTCCAAAATGGAGGGTGGTGATGGTTACACAATTCTGCAGAACAAAAGCCACTGAATGGTGTAAATAGGTGAATTTCATAGCATGTGAACTATATCTCAATAAAACTTTTAAAAACTATTTTAAGTTGTAGAATTACCACCTGTACCTATAACATGGTTAAGCAGAGATTCTCCTTGTATCTACCCGAAGCTGATTTAACTTGGGCCCTGTGAGAATGGTGACCAAGATGATGTATGTCATAAGGCTGCTCTGGTAGCTGTTAGTAAAGAATCCACCGGCAGTGCAAGAGACCCAGGTTCGATTTCTGGGCTGGGAAGATTCCCTGGAGAAGGAAGTGACAACCCACTACAATATTCTTGCCTGGAGAATCCCATGGACAGAGGAGTCTGCTGGCCTACAGTCCATGCGGTTGTAGGAGTAGAACATGGCTTAGTGACTAAACCACCACCACAGAAGACAGGCAAGTTGTGTTCCTGCAGTAGCAGAATAGGAAGAGCCTGTTCTGAGACAGAAACAATCACTGTGTCCTGAGCCACAGGGGTTTCCCAAAGAGGTGAAAGGGAATCAATCCAAAGTAAAGATCTGCTTGAGTGAACATTTTCAATACAGTGAAAACAGAGTAAGAAAATCTTGAGAAACACTGAGTTCACGTTCTCATATAAGCACTGAATTCTTTTTCATTTAGACTTATAATCTTAGCACAAGTTAAACACAAAAGGGCTTATAGAAGACAGGCCTGGACGTTTGCAGAGACGTGGCTAGACCTAGGGACTGTCATACAGAATGAAGTAAGAGAAAATCAATATCATATATAATAAGTGGAATCTAGAAAAATGGTACAGATGAACTTATTTGCAAAGCAGAAATACAGACACGGATGTAGAGAACAAACTTATGGATACTAAAGGGGGAAAGGGAAGGTGGGATGAATTGGGAGGTTGGGATTGATGTATATACACTACTATAAAATAGATAAGTAATGAGAACATACTGGATAGCACAGGGAATTCTACTCAGTGCTCTGTGGTGACCTAAATGGGAAGGAAATCCAAAAAGGAAGGGTTATCTGTGTATGTATAAGTTACTCACTTTGCTATACAGTAGAAAGTAACACATTTGCAAAGCAACTATAATCCAATGAAAAAGCTTTTTAAAAAAGATAGGCTTGTAAAATTGAGAATCATTCATCAGCTTCTTGGATTTATAAATTTTTACCTACTCATTTTCACACTTCCTGGGAACCCTCTGTGTGGTGGGCTGAGTGCACAGAGAGAGGTGAACAAGACATAGTCCCAGCAAGGAGGAGCTCTTGACCCAGGGGTGGAGTCTGAAGTGCTCCAATAATCTCAACCCAGCATGAAAAGAATTTGTGAAGTCCTGAACTGGCACTGGAGTCCTACAGGAGGGAGTTGGCCCAGAGGCCTGAGTCTCCTGGGGGCCTGGGGGGCCTGGGGGCCCTGGTAGTATGGTCTGTTTACTCACAGCTACAGCTACTGTGGGGCTTGTTGACCTGCCTAGTGCGTGTGTGCTCCCTTGAATCTGACTCTTTGAGACTCCATAGACTGTAGCCCACCAGGCTCCTCTGTTCATGGAATTTCCCAGGCAAGATTAATGAGGTGGATTGCCATTTCCTCCTCCAGAGGGTGTTCCCTACCCAGGGATGGAAATCATGTCTCCTGCATTGGCAGGTGGATTCTTAGCCACTGACCCACCTAGGAAGCCCATTTACCTGTCTAAGCCTCCACTTCCCCACCTGTAAAATTAAGCTAGTTATAGTAAGAAGTGATCACATCTCTGCACTAGCTGGCCAGACTTGAAAGAAATACAGACCAGACTCTTGTTGGTGAGTTCACTCCCTTGGAAGACTGTTTATATATTTGCCAATATATAAACTTCTGCAAGAAGTTGCCTAAATAGATTTTAATATCAGGTTTTCCATTTATTTATTCATCCCATAAACATTTAACTTTTATTCACCATGTTTTTCTTTTTAAAATTATGTATATTTTAATGTGTCTCTTTTATTGTGCTGGTCTACATTGTGTGTATGTATAGGTTTTTTTTTTTCCCACTCTGTGGGGCACATGGTATCTTAGTTCCCTGACCAGGGATCCAAACCCATGCCCCCTTCATTAGCAAAACAGAGTCAACCACTGGACCAGGGAAGTCCCTGTCATGTTTTTTTTTTTCAGTTCTGTGCATTGTGATTTCTCATTTTATTATTTTATCTTAATTTATTTTAATCGGAGGCTAATTACTTTACGATATTGTGGTGGTTTTTGCCATACATTCATATGAGTCAGCCATGGGTATACATGTGTTCCCCATCCTGAACCCCCCTCCCACCTCCCTCCCCATCCCATCCCTCAGGGTCATCCCAGTGCACTGACCCTGAGCACACTGTCTCATGCATTGAACCTGAACTGGCGATCTATTTCACATCTGATAATATACATGTTTCAGTGCTATTCTCTCAAATCATCCCACCCTTGCTTGCCTTCTCCCACAGAGTTCAAAGTCTGTTCTTTACATTTGTGTCTCTTTTGCTGTCTTGCACATAGGGTCATCGTTACCATCTTTCTAAATTCCATATTTATGTGTTAGTATACTGTATTGGTGTTTTTCTAACTTACTTCATTCTGTATGATAGGCTCAAGTTTCATCCACCTCATTAGAAGTGATTGAAATGCATTCTTTTTAATGGCTGAGTAACATTCCATTGTGCATATGTACCACTGCTTTCTTATCCATTCGTCTGCCAATGGACATCTAGGTTGCTTCCATGTCCTGGCTGTTATAAACAGTGCTGCGATGAACACTGAGGTACACGTGTCTCTTTCAATTCTGGTTTCCGCAGTGTGTATGCCCTGCAGTGGAATTGCTGGGTCATATGGCAGTTCTATTTCCAGGTTTTTAAGGAATCTCCACACTGTTCTCCATAGTGGCTGTACTAGTTTGCATTCCCACCAACAGTGTAAGAGGGTTTCTTTTTCTCTGCACCCTCTCCAGCATTTATTGTTTGTAGACTTTTTGACAGCAGCCATTCTGACCAGCGTGAGATAGTACCTCATTGTGGTTTTGATTTGCATTTCTCTGATATTGAGTGATGTTGAGCATCTTTTCATGTGTTTGTTAGCCATCTGTGTGTCTTTTTTGGAGAAAGTCTGTTTAGTTCTTTGGCCTATTTTTTGATTGGGTCGCATATTTTTCTGGAATTGAGCTTCAGGAGTTGCTTGTATATTTTTGAGATTAATTCTTTGTCACTTGCTTCATTTGCTATTATTTTCTCCCATTCTGAAGGCTGTCTTTTCACCTTGCTTATAGTTTTCTTCATTGCACAAAAGGTTTTAAGTTTAATTAGGTCGCATTTGTTTATTTTAGCTTTTATTTCCATTACTCTGGGAGGTGAGTCATAGAGGATCATGATTTACATCAGAGAGTGTTTTGCCTCTGTTTCCTCTAGAAGTTTTATAGTTTCTGGTCTTACATTTAGATCTTTGATCCATTCTGAGTTGATTTTTGTGTGTGGTGTTAGAAAGTGTTCTAGTTTCATTCTTTTACAAGTGGTTGACCAGTTTTCCCAGCACCACTTGTTAAAGTAGTGTATATTGTATATTCTCCATTGTATATTCTTGCCTGCTTTGTCAAAGATAAGGTGTCCATAGGTGCATGGATTTATCTCTGGGTTTTCTATTTTGTTTCATTGATCTATGTTTCTGTCTTTGTACCAGTACCATACTGTCTTGATGACTGTAGCTATAGCCTGAATTCAGGCAGGTTGATTCCTCCAGTTCCATTTTTCTTTCTCAAGATTGCTTTGGCTATTCGAGGTTTTTTGTATTTCCATACAAATTGTGAAATTATTTGTTCTAGTTCTCTGAAAGATACCATTGGTAGCTTGATAGGGATTGCATTGAATCTATAGATTGCTTTGGGTAGTATACTCATTTTCACTATATTGATTCTTCTAATCCATGAACATGGTATATTTCTCCATCCTGCCATGCTTTCTTAACTGGAATATACAACAAGGGTGAGCAGCAGTTTATCAGAGGATATGTGCCCAGTGCTCAGTCACTCAGTCGTGTCTGATTCTTTGCAACCTCATGGACTGTAGCCCACCAGGCTCCTCTTTCCATGGAATTTTCCAGGCAAGAACACTGGAGTGGGTTGCCATTCTCTTCTCCAGGGGATCTTCCTGACCCAGGGATCAAACCCGAGTCTCCTGCATTGACGAGCAGATTCTTTACCACTGAGCTACCTGGGAAGCCCACCAGAGGGTATAAAGACTTAGAAATTTAATATTGCACATCTTTTCAAAGCATTAAGTTTACCTCCATGAGTGCTAAGTCTCATCAGTTGTGTCTGACTCTTTGTGACCCAATGGACTATAGCCTGCCAGGCTCCTCTGTCCATGGGATTCTCCAGCCAAGAATACTGGAGTGGGTTGCTGTTTCCTCCTCCAGGTGATCTTCCCAAGCCAGGGATAGAACCCACATCTCTAATGTCTCCTGCATTGGCAAGTGGGTTCTTTACCACTAGCACCACCTGGGAAGCCCATAAGTTTACCTAGTGTAACCAATTCATAACATTTTCGTGTAAAAACAAATAGGAGTAAGCTACAGACAGTGCTGTAAAATACATACAAAGTTTTAGGATAAAGCTTTGTGGGCTCATGGTAGACTTCTTTACAGGATCCAGGAGGAATTCGTTCCTTCTCTTCTGCCATTAATTGAACATCAGTTGTTAAATAAGTATTGTTGCTGGCCAAACTCTTGGCCTTCTCTGCCCACCGAAGCTAAATCAAAAAAATATAAAGACAAAGTTTGGAGAAAATAGAAAGATGGCTTTAATTCTCAGCCGGCAGAGAGGAGAACACAAGGCTGATGTGTCAAGAACTGTGCTCCCTGCTCCATGAGGATTCTAGGGGCTTATATAAGTCAAGGGCTCACAGTCAGGAGTTCGTGATGAGGAACAAGGTGATACGATCTTGATTTCTTCCTCTTGTACTGTTTCAAAGACAGCCATAAACTGGCGTCAGTAACCCAGTAATTGAGTCTGGCAGTTTGGTAGTGGCTCTTTGGCCTTTTTTCTGATATGTAGCTACAAGAGAGGGTATTGCAAAGGTAAACACAAGATAGGGTATGTATTTAGCATAGAGTCAAAGGAAAAATTGTCAATTGTAGCACCTGTAGAGTTAGGAGGCAGAAAAGCAAACCTAGCTACAGACACACAGAGTTAAGAGCAGTTAAAGTAAAAAAAACTAGGAATGTTCAGACCTGCTCACCGCTCTCTTTATCTTCTCTTTATCTTTCATTCTCAGGAAAGGGAAAGAGAAAAACTAGGTCCTCTTTTTTTCTTTTCACTGCAACAGTATCTTAGAAGATACAAAATATATACCCTTCCAAAAGTATACAATCTGAACTGAAATAAGATACATGAACAAATGAATCAAGTAGATATCTAGAGATGTGTCTCTTTCGAGAAGTATGAGAGATTACTTCTGTATCTGTGAGGTCACTACACATTAGACTCCTGCCATGACAGAACTATGAGAAGCCAATTCACGGTCCCCACTAGAGAAACCTGGAGGAAAAAATTAAATTCTGCTGGTGACTCACTAAGGAACCGGATTCAGAAACAGTAAAGGATAGGTCTTTCTTACACAGAGCAAAAGCTAAGATGATCAAGGCAAGTGGGTTTGGGAGGATGGAGAAGATTACAAAGGGCAGGAACTGGGGGAAGGCCATCCAGGTAAATGGAGTGATGTCTAGAAAAGAGACAGAGTTAGGAAAAATGAAGCTGTGTTGGAGGTTCTGGTGAACTCAGAAGTTTCACCAAATATGACAGCATGGTCTAATGAAGGGACCTTGAAGCCAAGAACAAAGAATGTGAAATGTACCTCCCACTTAGGACATGCCCAAGTGAAGCTTGCTGACTTCACATGAACAGGATGAGGAAGGTGTGATGATACATTCCACAGCACCCTGGCGAGTGAAAACAAGTTCAGCTCCAGAGTCAACTTGCAATGTTTCCAGTTTGGCTCCTCCTCCTCTTCCCTCACCTCCCTATCCTCTCCCATTCTAACAGGCATTAAAAAACTCTTTTCCAACACCACCCACACCATTGTATGCAGTTAAGCCAGGAGTAGTCCGATGAGATGATTCATCCAGAGGTGGAATAACCTATGCTGGTAGATTAAGTGGGAAAGGGTTGGAATCACCCAGTTTAGGGTGTGGGTTGACCCGCAAGTTTTTAAGGTGTACATCTTCATAGTTACTAGACCGTCCTGGGAAGGAACTAATTCATTTCGTCTTGATTAGTCCCCTGTGTAAGATTTGGGGGAGTCAGCCACAGGCAGGCCTAGAAAACCACAGGCCTCACCCCACTGGGCAGAGTTTTTACTGGGTAGTTAACTGCAAAATAGGACAGGTACTTTCTGCAGCCACTCCAGAAAGAAAAAGAGGAGGATGGTGTGAGGGTTGCATACCAGCAATTCCTTCCCAAAAGACCAGTATCTCCTGGCAGCAGATAGGAGCAACGTGGCAAAAGAGGACAGATGTGTTATCCTAAAACGTGTCCCTAGAGGCCAAGACATCTCCCCCATATACGGCATCACTAACCATGTGTGCACTGCGTTTTCTATATGCTGCTGCTGCTGCTAAGTCGCTTCAGTCATATCCGACTCTGTGCGACCCCATAGACGGCAGCCCACCAGGCTCCCCCGTCCCTGGGATTCTCCAGGTAAGAACACTGGAATGGGTTGCCATTTCCTTCTTCAATGCATGAAAAGTGAAAAGTAAAAGTGAAGTCGCTCAATCGTGTCTGACTCTTCGCGACCCCAAGGACTGAAGCCTACTAGGCTCCTCCATCCATGGGATTTTCCAGGCAAGAGAACTGGAGTGGGGTGCCATTGCCTTCTCCTTCTATCTGATGGGGACCTTGCTAAGGCCAAATTGAAACAGGAGGTCTGTTGAGCAAAAGTGCTCGGTTATTCCAGCAGATCCCCTGTCACGTGATAGAAGCTGCAAGTGCACCTTTTTGTCCTGGAAAGAATCAGTTGATCAGCCCCTTTTACTAGGTTGGTGCACAAGTAATCATGGTTTTACATTCTTGAACTTTGCCATTTGATATTGGAATACATGCTAAATAAATGGGTTATTATACATGATTTTAATGCATATTTCTCACTTTATATTTTTTGCTATTGACATTACTTGAAGTTTATTTTATATTTATTTTAGACTGTAGACATGACATTAGACAAAAAGCAAACCTGAGTGATTTTTTTAGTTCGAGTTCAAAATGGGTCATGAGGAAGTGGAGACAACTTGCAACATCAACAATACATTTGGCCCAGGAGCTGCTAACAAAGGTAGACTGCAACAGTGGTTCAAGAAGTTTTGTCAAGAAGACGAGAGACTTGAAGATGAGGAGAGTAATGACCATCCATCGAAAGTTGACAAAGACCAATTGAGAGCCATCATCAAAGCTGATCATCTTACAACTACACAAGAAGTTGCCAAAAAAAAAAAAACTCAGTGTCAACCCTTCTACAGTCATTCAGCATTTGAAGCAATTTGGAAAGGTGAAAAAGCTCAGTAAGTGGGTGCATCATGAGCTGGCCACACACCAAAAAAATCATCATTTTGAAGTGTCATCTTCTTATTCGAGGTAACAACAATGAATCCTTTTCGATCGAATTGTGATGTATGATGAAAAGTGCACTTTATACAACAACCGGTGATGACCAGCTCAGCTGTTGAACCAAAAAGAAGCTCCAGAGCACTTCCCAAAGCCAAACTTGCACCAAAAAAAAAAGGTCAGGGTCACTCTTTTGTGGTCTGCTGTGGTCTGATCCACTACAGTTTTCTGAATCCTGGCAAAACCATTACATCTGAGAAGTATGCTCAGCAAATCGATGAGATGCACCAAAAACTGCAGCACGTGTAGCCAGCATTGGTCAACAGAAAGGGCCCAATTCATCTGCACGGCAATACCCAACCACACATCACACAACCAATGCGTCAGAAGTTGAACGGATTAGGCTATGAAGGTTTGCCTCACCCGCCATATTCACTTGACTTCTATCCAACTGACTGCCACTTCTTCAAGCATCTCCACAACGTTTACAGGGAAAACCCTTCCGTAACCACAGGAGGCAGAATGCTTTCCAAGTGTTCACTGAATCCTGAAACGTGGATTTTTACACTACAGGAATAAACAAACTCTTCTCACTGGCAAAAATGTGTCAGTTATAATGGTTCCTATTTTAATTAATAAAGATGTGTTTGAGCCTAGTCATAATGATTTAAAATTCACAGTCTGAAACTGCAATTACTTCTGTACCAAACTAATACTTATGAGATAGATGCATTGTTCAGGAGCCATTAAGAGGAGAACAAAGGGTGTATCAGAAGGAATCCTGGCACTGTTCCTCCTGGAAGGTCTCTACTATGCAAAGCTGGTTGCAGGAGAGGAATGGAAGGAATTTGCATAAGGACCTCAGAGCCTTTTGAGAGAGAATGAGTTGGAATACCAACATTTTGGGCCTCAATACTTGTTTTTAGAAATCTGAAGTCTTGCAAACTGGCTGCGCAGATAAATATACTATCAATCTTTCCAAAAAAACACAAAAGTTGAGAATACAAAGCAGATTATAGCAACAAGACTTTTATTTTCTATTTAAATTATTTTAAAAACAATACTTTTTCCTTAAAGTATTCCTTCATTTAGTATCCACCTTCCTAAAATATCCACCTTCCTTCTTAGAAGGTGTACATTTTCAACAATTAAAAGGAAGCCTAATGACCCAGTGATGCTCTGCCTAAGAATATATACATACAAAATTAATCTGACAATATTAAATCAGTGGTAATCACCATAGAACTGGGCTAAGTAAATTGTATACTACAACAGAAAAATGTGGGTTCTAAGTCAATTAATACTATATATGATATAATATTTGCAATATAATATAGTGAGAGTAAACATTTAGTCCATTTATGAAAAACAGAATTTTCAAGCCTAATAACACACATGAAATAGTCACACTAATTACAACTAATTATTGCAAGTGTGCAAGTTCTTTTTTTTTTTTTAAAGGTCTGGGCTTGCAGTGGCTTGCACTCCTTCCTGCGCTTCTCCTCTCTCTTGCTCAGGCCTGTGGATGACAGGCAAATATCCTGGTCTTCATATTGCCAGGAAGCTCATAAGCCACTGACAAGACTGGAAATACTTGATAAACAAGACGTGCGTGCTCAGTTGCTTCAGTCATGTCCGACTTTTTGTGACCCTATAGACTGTAGCCTGCCAGGCTCCTCTGTCCCTGGGATTATCCAGCCAGGAATACTGGGCTGGGTTGCCATGCCCTCCTCCAGGGAATTTTCCCCTCTCAAGGATCCAATCCTGAATTGCTCCTGCATTGTCAGGAGAGTTCTTTACCACTAGCACCACCTGGGAAGCCCCAGTAAACAGTACAAGAAAGCCCATTTGTGCATAACTCTGACAGCCAACCCTTTTGGAGGTGCTTCTCATGCCAAGGAAATTGTGCTTGAAAAAGTAGAAGTTGAAGCCAAAGAGCCAAATTCTGCATTAGGAAGTGTGTCAGGGTTCAGTAATCAGAAATGGCAAAAAAAAAAAAAAATCACAACCTTTGTATCAATGATGGCTGTTTGAATTTTATTGAGGAAAATGATGAAGTTCTGGTTGCTGGATTTGGTTGCAAAGGTCATGCTGTTGGTGACATACCTGGAGTCCAGTTTCAGGTTGTCAAAGTGGCCAGCGTCTCTCGTTGGTCTTATACAAAGGCTAGAAGGAAAGGCCAAAACCATAAGTTTGATGGTGAGCATGATAGTAATACATTTTCATATGCGTCCCCAAAATTTTAATAGTAAATATGGTCTGGTTTGCTTGCTTCATGCAATCATCCTAGTGTCTAATATGTACATCAAGTTCATGGAGTTTTAGAATTAAAAGGGATCTTAGAAACAATCTACTTTTTAGTTAAGCAGATACCCCAGTTCTCTTATTCTACAAATAAGTGACATACTCCAACGTCAAGTTATTGAAGGGACAAACTAAACCAGTCTCTTGATTTCTATCTCATACCTTAAAATATGCATTTTCAAGTATGCAGTATTCTACAAATTTCAGTTAAGACAAGCTTATTCAAAATGTTCAAGTTTACTATATCCTTATTGACTGCTTGCTCTATCAATTACTGAGAGAGTGAAATCATCAAATATATTTGTGGATCTGCCTATTTTTTTAAAGGTGCATTTAAAAATATTTCTTAATTGTGAATTTTCTCTCTTTTAGACTGACTTTCCATCCACGGCCTTCCATGGTGGCTTAGATGGTAAAGATCGGCCTGCAATGCAGAAGACCTGGGTTCGACCCCTGGGTTGGGAAGATCCCCTGGAGAAGGGAACGACCACCCACTCTAGTATTCTTGTCTGGAGAATCCCAATGGACAGAGGAGCCTGGCAGGCTATACAGTCCACGGGATCGCAAGCAGTCGGACATGACTGTGACTTTCACTTTTCATCCACCTGATTTAAATTAAAACAGTTTTCTGCAAGGACAGGCACAGCAGAATGGAATCAATAAGCCATACAGAGTTGTCCCCAAACCCTGGCAATGCCTGGAAACAGGAGGGATCACAGACAGACTGGAAGTCTCCCCATGGAGTCAATGACCCTGTGAGGGGCTCCAGCTCTGTACTCACGTGGTCATCCATTTACACAAAATTTTCAAAAGTAAGCTATTTTAAACACAGTTGGTTCAGCCAGCCAGCTGTCCCTTTCCTCAATGTCCTGTCACGTTTCCCTCACACCGCAGGTGTTAGATTGGCAGCAGGCAATTTCTCCTGCTGAGGAGAAATTGAGGGGGTGAAGTGTGAGCTGCAATTTTGAATGTTGTTTTGGAAATTTTCAGTAAAAACAAGTGAGAAGCAATAGACATTTTACTTATTTTATTAAAGAACTGAAAAAAAATTTTCCAACATCGTTGAGACATACTTTACACAGTTGTGTAAAGTATGTATAAAGTATCAAGTATATACACTTCACACATACTTTACAAAGTTGCATAAAGTATGTACAAAGTTGTGTACAAAAATTAAGGTGCACAGCTTGATGATATATATATATATCTATTGTGAAATGATTAACACAAAAAGTTAGTTAACACACCCACCTCACAGAGTTACCATTTTGAAAGAAAATTCAGGTAGTAAATTTAGTGGAATATGAAAAAAAAGTGGTTACTATTAAGAATGAAATCAGGAGAAATTAGCCTGATATTGAAAAACAAATTGTGACCAAAAAGCTCCAGATCGTACCAAAAGCAGTAATTCATCAAGAAGAAGAGACAGGGACCTCCTTGGTGGTTCAGGGGCTGGGAGTCTGCACTCCCAATGCAGGGGGCCCAGGTTCGATTCCTGGTCAGGGAACTAGATCCTACATGCTGCAACTTAAACCCAGTACAGCCAAATAAATAAATAAAGATAATTTTTAAAAAAGAAGAGACAAATGTCAAACAGAAGTAATCAGTTTCTGGATTGTTTGATGATTCCATTAAGGAAGAGAGTGAAAATACACTTAATTAGAGAAGTATTTAGATATCTTGCTAATTTAACATGAAATGCTGCCATCTAAAAAACAGAAATTGTATCCACTGCAAGGGGGACATAGACATAAACTGGTTAATAAGTGCTACCTATTTCAAGCAGTATTCAGGATTACATATTGTAGTAGAAAACTAAAAAATGTCCTGAAACGGCATGCGTGAATCATAGAAATGATTTTCTGTGATTAAGAAACTGACCACCAAATTTGACCATCAACCTGAAATGCACAGAACATTGCAAATGGATTGTGAAGTTGAGGGAAATTCTTCTCAAACATCAACAGTTAAAAAAAAAAAAAAAAAAAAAGATGAACCATGATTGAGGAAAACCTGAATTGTCTTTCTATTCCCACCACAGAAAACATTACAAAACCTTTTTTAAAAAGAAGAGGCAAAGAGTTTTTTAATGTAAGGTAAAAGAGAGTTTGGGAGGTGTGTAAGACAGCTAGTTAATACAAAATATTTTGCTTTCTGGATTGTGCAATGCTTGTGGCAGCTGTCAGCATTTTGAAATCTGTAATCTGTTGTCATTTCTTTTCTTATTTTAAACTAAATATTTTCTTCCACCTTTGATACTGTATTTGTGACTTTGTATTCTTTAATCTTTTAGAGGGTCCTCCGAATTGAATAAACTACAAGTTCCACAAAACCAGTACCTGACCAGGATGTAAGTTAAAATGGCAATCTATTTTCCTTTTTTTATTATTATTATTTTTTAAGATTTTTTGATGTGGACCATTTTTAAAGTCTTTATTGAATGTGTTACAAGGTTATGTTTCCTGGTTTTCTGGCCACCAGGCATGTGGGATCCCAGCTCATTGACCAGGGATAGTACTCTCACCCCCTGCATTGGAAGGCAAAATCCTAAACATTGGACCACCAGGCAAGTCCCAGAGATTTATTTTCTTAATAGGAAGAAATTGGGCTATCTTTTTGCAGCCTGTGGGGAGCACACAATCTGAAGTCGACCAGTGTGGTGACAGGGCTTTGGTTTGTACTGAGTCGACAGACGATGAGATGGCTGGATGGCATCACCGACTCGATGGACGTGAGTTTGAGTGAACTCTGGGAGATGGTGATGGACAGGGAGGCCTGGCGTGCTGCGATTCATGGGGTCGCAAAGAGTCGGACACGACTGAGCGACTGAACTGAACTCGACCAGCAGGGGGCAGTGAGGTAGAGCAATTCCAAGTAAGAGCTCGCACTGCCATGAAAAATGACAGCAAAAGATTATTTTGCATACTGCCTGGTGCCAGATGTTTTACTTTGGTGCTTGGGAATATTTTAGAGGAAGGATGTTTTAAGAAGTGTATGAAGCATAAATATAGCTTCCCAATCAGTTAAAATAAGAGTCAGATATTCAATAGCATGTAGACCCCTCCTCTCCAGTATTATAATTATTTATTCAGTTATACTGTTATGAGCTCTGTACTTCAGAGTTTTACGACACCAAAATCAGTTTTTCCTAAAGAGTGTCCTCTTCCTTATTACCTTGCAGGAGAGGGCTTTATTTTTCCTCTTAAGAACAGCCTCTTGTAATCTTCAGTTCAGTTCAGTCGCTCAGTCGTGTCCGACTCTTTGTGACCCCATGAATTGCAGCATGCCAGGCCTCCCTGTCCATCACTATCTCCTGGAGTTCACTCAGACTCACGTCCATCGAGTCAGTGATGCCATCCAGCCATCTCATCCTCTGTCATCCCCTTTTCCTCCTGTTCCCAATCCCTCCCAGAGTCTTTTCCAATGAGTCAACTCTGCGCATGAGGTGGCCAAAGTATTGGAGTTTCAGCTTTAGCATCATTCCTTCCAAAGAACACCCAGGACTGATCTCCTTTAGAATAGACTGGTTGGATCTCCTTGCAGTCCAAGGGATTCTCAAGAGTCTTCTCCAACACCACAGTTCAAAAGCATCAATTCTTCAGTGCTCAGCTTTCTTCACAGTCCAACTCTCACATCCATACATGACCACTGGAAAAACCATAGCCTTGACTAGACAGACCTTTTTTGGCAAAGTAATGTCTCTGCTTTTTAATATGCTATCTAGGTTGGTCACAACTTTCCTTCCAAGGAGTAAGAGTCTTTTAATTTCATGGCTGCAATCACCATCTGCAGTGATTTTGGAGCCCAAAAAAACAAAGTCTGACACTGTTTCCACTGCTTCCCCATCTATTTCCCATGAAGTGATGGGACCAGATGCCATGATCTTCGTTTTCTGAATGTTGAGCTTTAAGCCAACTTTTTCACTCTCCACTTTCACTTTCATCAAGAGGCTTTTTAGTTCCTCTTCACTTTCTGCCATAAGGGTGGTGTCATCTGCATATCTGAGGTGATTGATATTTCTCCCGGCAATCTTGATTCCAGCTTGTGCTTCTTCCAGCCAAGCGTTTCTCATGATGTACTCTGCGTAGAAGTTAAATAAGCAGGGTGACAATATACAGCCTTGACCTACTCCTTTTCCTATTTGGAACTCCTATTTTCCTACTTGTTGTTCCATGTCCAGTTCTAACTGTTGCTTCCTGACCTGCATACAGGTTTCTCAAGAGGTAGGTCAGGTGGTCTGGTATTCCCATCTCTTGAAGAATTTTCCAGTTTATTGTGATCCACACAGTCAAAGGCTTTGGCATAGTTAATAAAGCAGAAATAGATGTTTTTCTGGAACTCTCTTGCTTTTTCAATGATCCAGCGGATGTTGGCAATTTGATCTCTGGTTTCTCTGCCTTTTCTAAAACCAGCTTGAACATCTGGAAGTTCATGGTTCACGTACTGCTGAAGCCTGGCTTGGAGAATTTTGAGCATTACTTTATTAGCGTGTGAGGTGAGTGCAATTGTGCAGTAGTTTGAGCATTCTTTGGCATTGCCTTTCTTTGGGATTGGAATGAAAACTGACCTTTTCCAGTGCTGTGGCCACTGCTGAGTTTTCCAAATTTGTTGGCATATTAAGTGCAGCACTTTCACAGCATCATCTTTCAGGATTTGAAATAGCTCAACTGGAATTCCATCACCTCCACTAACTTTGTTCGTAGTGATGCTTCCTAAGGCCCACTTGACTTCACATTCCAGGATGTATGGCTCTAGGTGAGTGATCACACCATCGTGATTATCCAGGTTGTGAAGATCTTTTTTGTACAGTTCTTCCGTGTATTCTTGCCACCTCTTCTTAATATCTTCTGCTTCTATTAGGTCCACACCATTTCTGTCCATTATCGAGCCCATCTTTGCATGAAATATTCCCTTGGAATCTCTAATTTTCTTGAAGAAATCTCTAGTCTTTCCCATTCTGTTGCTTTCCTCTATTTCTTTGCATTGATCACTGAGGAAGGCTTTCTTATCTGTTCTTGCTATTCTTTGGAACTCTGCATTCAGATGCTTATATTTTTCCTTTTCTCCTTTGCTTTTCGCTTCTCTTCTTTTCACAGCTAATATTAATTTGCAGGGTGTTTCATGCAAAATTAAAAGAATTTCATGTTGGTAAAGAACAGCTAAAGAAATCCTAGCAGTAATATGGGCCAGTGGCAGGTGGAAAAGTCAGGGTCAGTTAAACCCCTGGGTCATTTCCAACATCGATGCCCAAGATCCTTGGCATAACCATTAAGGATAAGAGCCAGTGCCTCCATGAGGCTGGTTGTGTGCCAGGCATTGTTCTAAGTTCTTCATCTTGTCTTGGGTAATGCTCACAACAATGCATCGCTATTGCAGCACTACTATTACTCTTGTTTTCAGACGAGGCAACTGGGCCTCCGAGAAGTTAAATAATTGATAAGTTCACATAGCAAGTGACAGAGCTGGGCTTTGAGTCTAGGCAACCTGGCTCAAGAATCAGAGCACTTGGCCACTTCCTATAACCTTTTGCTACAAGTCCAGTTCTATCTTTACCCCTCCCAAAGAGAATATCATTATAAAGCGATCAGTAGTCTATACCGTGTGGAATGTTAGAATGCTGAAAGTGAGATCAGGGACAATCTTTTAACTCAGTGATTATAATGTGTTGCTCTTGGAGAAAGACTGTAGATGATTGGGTTTTGAGCCGGAGAAGGCAATGGCACCCCACTCCAGTACTCTTGCCTGGAAAATCCCATGGATGGAGGAGCCTGGAAAGCTGCGGTCCATGGGGTTGCTGAGGGTTGGACATGACTGAGCGACTTCACTTTCACTTTTCACTTTCACGCATTGGAGAAGGAAATGGCAACCCACTCTAGTGTTTTTGCCTGGAGAATCCCAGGGACGGGGGAGCCTGATGGGCTGCCATCTATGGGGCTGCATAGAGTCAGACACGACTGAAGTGACTTAGCAGCAGCAGCAGACTATACCGTGAGAAGAGCAGTATTGCAATACTCTGGTCTTTTAACAGTGGTAGAGACGATGCTGCTATTAGGTCAGATTCTCCCCCTCCCTGTTAAGAAAGCTGCTTTGCACAAGAGTAGATGAGAAAGAGGAGAAGGCAATGGCACCCCACTCCAGTACTCTTGCCTGGAAAATCCCATGGACAGAGGAGCCTGGTAGGCTGCAGTCCATGGGGTCACTGAGAGTTGGACACGACTGAGCGACTTCACTTTCACTTTTCACTTTCATGCATTGGAGAAGGAAATGGCAACCCACTCCAGTGTTCTTGCCTGGAGAATCCCAGAGATGGTAGAGCCTGGTGGGCTGCCGTCTATGGGGTCGCACAGAGTCGGACATGACTGAAGCGACTTAGCAGCAGCAGCAGATGAGAAAGAACTCTGCTTCACCCACTTTGCTCCTCTGGTGGCTGACCAAGGCAGCTGACAGCTCACAAACTTCCCACAGGAGCACGCTGAGGTGTCTCTCTCCTCAGTACTCCCTTCAAGTTCCCCGGTGTCTCCTCTCATTGCTGGGAAACTCTGAAAGAAGACCTTACTCAGTCTCCCTATTCATTCACTCACTCCTGTCTCCTCCCCTGGCTTCCGCCCTATCCATTCTTCTGGGAACCTGCAGTCAGCCAGCGCCAGCTCCCCTAGACTCTCCCCGTGGCCTCCACAGCCTTCTCCCTCTGGGTCTCCTGTTGCCTCTCTGCCCTTCCTTTGTGACCTCCCCTCCTGTGCCCTGCTCCTCTCCTCTCTTCTTCTAAACCTCTCTCTGGACCTCCCATCCTTCTGGTCCTAACTATCTCTTGGAGACTGATGACTTCCTACACATTCTTGTTCCAGCCACTCTCCTTTGTGCTCATCTTGTATTCCCTGCTGTACATTATACCTCTGTCTTTGGGTGACTCTAGTCAGAAATGTCTAAAATATTATCTTCTGCCCACCAACTGCATTTCTTTTCTTATTGTCTCCGTTTCAGCTCACAGCATCACCCTTTACTAAAGCTAGACATCCCAGCTCCACCTTGCATCCCTTGCTGCCCCTCTAGTCCATCTGGCCTGTGAGGGGTGGTTACGCTCCCTCAGATGTGTTTCCAGGCCTCTTTCCCCCTGGGTCTCCATTTCCACAGCCCCCACTCAGTGTCATATCTATTCCTCCTTATCAGCTCTGTACAATCCCATTTCTTAACTTATCTATTAGTCTACTTTCATAGCCATTGCTCCCATCCCCACCCTCTAACTTCCACTCTATCCCTCTTATAGCAAGGAGATCCAACCAGGCCATCCTAAAGGAAATCAGTCCTGAATATTCACTGGAAGGACTGATGCTGAAGCTGAAACTCCAATACTTTGGCCACCTGATGCAAAGAACTGACTCATTGGAAAAGACCCTGATGCTGATTGAAGGCAGGAGGAAAAGGGGCCGACAGAGGATGAGATGGTTGGATGGCATCACCGACTCAATGGACATGCGTTTGAGTAAACTCTGGGAGTTGGTGATGGACAGGGAGGCCTGGCATGCTGCAGTCTATGGGGTTGCAAAGAGTCAGACACGACTGAGTGACTGAACTGAACTGATCCCACTTACAGTTGGTGATGAACAGGGAGGCCTGGCGTGCTACGGTTCATGGGGTCGCAAAGAGTCGGACACAACTGAGCGACTGAACTGACTGACTGACAGACCTTGTTTCTAAAATAAAGACTGATGATATTACTCTTCCACTTTAAGATCTTTGGTGGCTTTTCTCTAAGAACAGCGTGTGTTATCTAGAACATCATTTAGGGACAGCTGCAGTCCAGTCCCAACTTGTGTGTCTAAGTTCCCCTCCAGCTACAGTGCCCACTCTGCCCCCTCACTGCACACCCTAGACTTGAGCCACCCATCTGGACAGGGAAAAGAACAGAATCTTGTTAGACAGACTGCCTGGGGGTCAATATCTAACTCTCCCACATTTAGCTAACTGACTTTAGAACTACGATTTAATCTCTCCCAGCCTCAGTTTCTTTGTCTTCAAAATGGCTCTAATGATCCTTTTTCAGCAAGAATACTTACTCACTGAACATTTACAAAGGACCTACTATATACAGAAGGTTGAGCTTGGAACTCAATAAATGCAAGTTTCTTTTCTCTACACCTGCTTCTGCCTCATCTTTGTTAATGCAGTTCTTTGTACTATGCAGACCTCTTGCATCTCCATCCCAAATCCTTCAAGGTCAGGTTCTATGATGTTAGCGAAGATTCAAGGCAAGGCATAGCACACCTCACAGGGGAGTTGGACCAATTTTTTACAGTGTATTTTCTTAGCTTTCTAATGGATTCTTTCCTCCTCTAGGCTGGGAACTCTTTGAAAGTAGGAATTGTGTCTTATGTATTTTAGCATCTAACTATGTGGAAACAGTGTCAGACTTTATTTTGGGGGGCTCCAAAATCACTGCAGATGGTGATTGTAGCCATGAAATTAAAAGACGCTTACTCCTTGGAAGGAAAGTTATGACCAACCTAGATAGCATATTCAAAAGCAGAGACATTACTTTGCCAAAAAAGGTTCATCTAGTCAAGGCTATGGTTTTTCCAGTGGTCATGTATGGATGTGAGAGTTGGACTGTGAAGAAAGCTGAATGCCAAAGAATTGATGGTTTTTGAACTGTGGTGCTGGAGAAGACTCTTGAGAGTCCCTTGGACTGCAAGGAGATCCAACCAGTCCATCCTAAAGGAGATCAGTCCTGGGTGTTCATTGGAAGGACTGATGCTGAAGCTGAAACTCCAATACTTTGGCCACCTCATGCAAAGAGTTGACTCATTGGAAAAGACCCTGATGCTGGGAGGGATTGGGGGCAGGAAGAGAAGGGGATGACAGAGGATGAGATGGCTGCTTGGCATCACCAACTTGATGGACATGAGTTTGGGTGAACTCCAGGAGTTGGTGATGGACAGGGAGGCCTGGCGTGCTGCCATTCATGGGGTCGCAGAGTTGGACACGACTGAGCGACTGAACTGAACTGAACTAATGTACATAAATACATTCACAAGGAAAAAGTTACACAGTGGTATCTATTGTTACCAAGACATTATGACTCCTAGAACGGTTTTCTGGAAATTAATTACAGATATACTCTGTGTTGAAATGTCCCAGACATTTTCAAATTGCCTTTCATATTGTGCTGAATAACATTTTTACTTTGGTACAATAAACCCCTGTGAATTTGACACACACAGTGTTTGAGAAAATATGGGTAAATAAACTATGTTTGGATTTTCCAGTATTTATATTCTAAAATGGTGATTAGTTAGCTAGAAAACAGTCTTTGTTAATGTTTCTGTATTATTTTGAATGAACAATTTTGAATTAATGATGTTTAGCTATGCTTGTCTCTGCTATTATTATACACCTTGCTGTTACTTGTTTTGTTCTTCTCTGTCTCCCCACTCCCTGCTAGAATGTAAATGTCCAAAAAGTCAGGAATCTTGTCTATCTTGTTCACTGCTATATCCTCGGAGTCTAAAACACTGTTTAATAACATCTGTTGCTAGTTAGTAAGAAAAGGAATGTATGGTATATTTTAATTTTAATAGAATGTGACTTATTAAAAAGTAAAATATGTGTACCAATATATTTAAGATATTGGTTGAATTATAACCTAGATGATTCAGTGTTTGTCAATATCTTCATACGTATGACCCACAAACAGCTCAAGCTCCCAAGTCTTGTGACTAGTTGAGTTTCCAGCCCACATCCTACAGCCAAACCTTTTTCACACTCCTTTGGACCCAAATTCCACTCCCATTCCTTTCCTGTTTTGAAGACACTCTTGCTTCTTTCCTTACTTGGAAGTGTGGAGCATCTGATGTGAAATTTTCAACTTCGTTTTTGTCTGTTTCAAAGTTAACTCATTAACTTGACTCACGCTCCCTTTCCACACCTCACACAGCTTCACCTCTATACATTTCCTCTTTTCCTAGAAGTTTCTTCCCAGTGCTCCAGGCTTAAACCTATTCCTCCTTCACTGCTCACCACAGAAACTATTTTCTCCATGAAGCCTTCTTAGGTCTCTCCAGCCAGAATTAACCCCTAGCTCACCTGACCTTTCTCAGCACCTTATGCATATCTCTTTTAAAACATCCTATCAAAAAATAAGGCCTGCTTTGTGCCAAGCATTGCAGTTTTGGAGAAGGTTAACAGAACATAGTTCTAGCCCTTGAAGGAGTATAATTTCGTGGGTGATTATCAGGCAGTATTATCAAGAATGTTTCAGATCCTTCCTTAGAATACAAGCTACCTAAAGTTGGTCTTTGGTCCTCGCATCTTCATATCCCACAGAGGATCCCCTATGGTGCCATGAACTGAGAGAATGCATATTTCTAGGTTGTTTAAGAGAATTCTTAAAAAAGTGCTTGCCTGCCCTTATACAACATTGTCCAGAAAGGAAGCCCTCCCTTCTCATTCCCAGAATAAGGTAAGCTTCCTTATGATCAGTCAGCAGATACAAATGAGAAAGCTGTGGCTAAAAAAAAAAAAAATTGTCCCTTCTTATTTTTTAATAATGGGAGAAATGGTGACTGGAGCAGAAAATGAAAAAGAAGTGAAGGATGTCACAGCTAAGATGTGTTAAGATCAGGAAAAGCCAGGGCAGGCAGTTATTTTCCGTAAAAAGGAAAGAGGGAGAGAGAGAGAGAGAGAATATGAATGAGAGAGAGGCGTAAGGAAAGAAAAGGAGAGGAGACACCTTTCTGTCAGAAGCTAGCAAGAAGTTTTGTTTTGTTTTAAACAAGGAAGATAAGTGGATTTTTCAGTTCAGTTCAGTCGCTCAGGCGAGTCTGACTCTGCAGCACCAAGGACTGTAGCACGCCAGGCCTCCCTGTCCATCACCAACTCCCGGAGCTTGCTCAAATTCATTTCCACTGAGTTGGTGATGTCATCCAAGCATCTCATCTTCTGTCGGCCCCTTCTGAACTCTTGCATTCAATCTTTCCCAGCTTCAAGGTCTTTTCCAATGAGTCAGTTCTTTGCATCAGGTGGCCAAAATATTGGAGTTTCAGCTTCAGCATCAGTCCTTCCAATGAATATTCAGGACTGATTTCCTTTAGGATTGACTGGTTGGATCTCCTTGCAGTCCAAGGGACTCTCAAAAGCCTTCTCCAAAACCACAGTTTCAGAAGCATCAATTCTTCAGTGCTCAGCTTTGTTTATAGTCCAACTCTTACATCTATACATAAGAACTGGAAAAACCATAGTTTTGACTAGATGGACCTTTGTTGGCAAAGTAGTGTCTCTGCTTTTTAATATGCTATCTAGGTTGGTCATAACTTTCCTTCCAAGGAGTAAGCGTCTTTTAATTTCATGGCTGCAGTCACCATTTGCAGTAATTTTGGAGCCCACCAAAAATAAAGTCTCTCACTGTTTCCATTGTTTCCCCATCTAATTGCCATGAAGTGATGGGACTGGATGCCATGATCTTAGTTTTCTGAATGTTGAGTTTTAAGACAACTTTTTCATTCTCCTCTTTCACTTTCATCAAGAGGCTCTTTATTTCTTTGCTTTCTGCCATAAGGATGTCATCTGCATATCTGAGATTATTGATATTTCTCCCACCAATCTTGATTCTAGTTTGTGATTCATCCAGCCCAGAATTTTGCATGATGTACTCTGCATATAAGTTAAATAAGCAGGGTGACAATATATAGCCTTGATGTACTCCTTTCCTGATTTGGAACCAGTCTGTTGTTCCATGTCCAGTTCTGTTGCTTCTTGACCTGCATATAGATTTCTCAGGAGGCAGGTCAGGTGGTCTGGTATTCCCATCTCTTTCTGAATTTTCCACAGTTTGTTATGATCCACAGTCAAAGGCTTTGGCATAGTCAGTAAAGCAGAAATAGATGTTTTTCTGGAACTCTCTTGCTTTTTCAATGATCCAGCGGATGTTGGCAGTTTGATCTCTGGTTTCTCTGCCTTTTCTAAAACTAGCTTGAACATCTGGAAGTTCACGGTTCACATACTGCTGAAGCCTGGCTTGGAGAATTTTGAGCATTACTTTATTAGCGTGTGAGATGAGTGCAATTGTGTGGTAGTTTGAGCATTCTTTGGCATTGCCTTTCTTTGGGATTGGAATGAAAACTGACCTTTTCCAGTCCCGTGGCCACTTCTGAGTTTTCCAAATTTGCTGGCATATTGAGTGCAGCACTTTAACAGCATCATCTTTTAGGATTTGGAATTTGGAATTCCATCACCTCCACTAGCTCTGTTCATTGTGATGCTTCCTAAGACCCACTTGACTTCGCATTCCAGGATGTCTGGCTCTAGGTGAGTGATTATACCACATGGTTTTCTGGATCATGAATATCTTTTTTGTATAGTTCTTCTGTGTATTCTTGCCATCTCTTCTTAATGTCTTCTGCTTCCCTGGTGGCTCAGAGGTTAAAGCGTCTGCCTCCAATGCGGGACACCTGGGTTCGATCCCTGGGTCGGGAAGATCCCCTGGAGAAGGAAATGGCAACCCACTCCAGTATTCTTGCCTGGAGAATCCCATGGACAGAGGAGCCTGGTAGGCTACAGTCCACAGGGTCGCAAAGAGTCGGACACGACTGAGCGACTTCACCTCTGTGTATTCTTGCCATCTCTTCTTAATGTCTTCTGCTTCTGTTAGGTCCATACGATTTCTGTCCTTTATTGGGCCCATCTTTGCATGACATGTTCCCTTGGTATCTCCAATTTTCTTGATGAGATCTCTAGTCTTTCCCATTCTATTGATTTCCACCTGTAAACAATAGACTGTATATTTTATATATAGTGGGTTTTTATATACTAATTAAAGTATATATACAGTGGATATTTTATATACAGTGGACTTTTAGTGCTTTCTTAATATATGCTAAGTGTGGACAAATGTTGAAAACATTATGCTAAGTGAAAGGAGCTGGTCACAAAAGGCCACGTATTATGTGATTCTATTTATATGAAGTGTCCATAACAGGTAAATCTGTAGATACAGAAAGTAGATTTGTGATTGCTAGGGAAGGAGGAAATAGAAGTGACTGCAAATGGGTTATGGGTTTCTTTCTAGGATGATGTAAGTGTTGTGGAATGAATGTTAATGGTTGGACTAGTTTGTGAACACACTAAAAAAACTATAATTGTACATTTTAAGAAGGAGAGACTCTTTCTTTTNATCTGTAGATACAGAAAGTAGATTTGTGATTGCTAGGGAAGGAGGAAATAGAAGTGACTGCAAATGGGTTATGGGTTTCTTTCTAGGATGATGTAAGTGTTGTGGAATGAATGTTAATGGTTGGACTAGTTTGTGAACACACTAAAAAAACTATAATTGTACATTTTAAGAAGGAGAGACTCCTTCTTTTTTCATTGAAATATAGTTGATTTTAAATATTGTATTAGTTTCAGGTATACAGAGAATGACTCGGTTATGCTTATATATGTATACATCTATATTCTTTTTTGGATTCTTTTCCATTATAGATTATTACAAGATAATGAATATAGGTCCTTGTGCAGTACAGTGGGCCCTTGTTGTTTATCTATTTTATATACAGTAGTGTGTATCTGTTAACCCCATGCTCTCTATTTATCCCTCCCTCCTTCTCTTTTGGTAGCCCTAAGTTTCTTCTCTATACCTGTCTGTTATATAAATAAGTTCATTTGTATCATTTATTAAGATTCCACATATAGGTGATGTCATATAATATTTGTCTTTCTTTATCTGGCTTACTACACTTAGTATTATAATCTCTAGGTCTATTCATGTTGCTGCAAATGGCAAGATTTCATTTCTTTTTATAGCTGAGTAAAATTCCATTGTATAAATGAAATATATATACAGCTTTATCCATTCATCTGTCCATGGACATTTAGATTGCTTCCATGTCTTGGCTATTGTAAATATTGCTGCTATGAACATTGGGGTGCATGTATCTTTCCAAATTCAAATTTTTGTCTTTTCCAGATATGTTCCTAGGAGTGGGATTGCTCGATCATATGCTAATTCTATTTTCAGGGAATATTTTTGGCCATGTCTTGCAGCTTGTGGGATCTTATTTCCCCAACCAGAGATTGAACTCGCACCCTAGGCAGTGAAAACTCAGTGTCCTAACCACTGAACATCAGGGAATTTCTATTTTCGGTTTTTTTTAAACTTCCATACTGTTCTCCATAGTGGCTGTACATATATACATTCCCACTAATAGTGTATGAGGGCTCCCTTTTCTCCACAACCTCTCCAGTATTTATTATTTGTAAACTTTTTGGTGATGGCCATAAAAAGGTTATTTCCAAAGCTTTGTTATCTGTCCAAACAACTGAATACAATCTAAAAGTCAAATATTAAAGGTGATTAAATCATGGTACATCCCTCCAAATGGAAAAAATATTTTTGAGCGAATTTAGAGGAATATGGGAAAATATTCATGAAACTACCATAGATGGCCAAAGAAGATACAAACTGTATACAAAGTATGATCCCAACTTCATCAAATATAAGCATGGATAAGCAGAGAAAAGATTAGAAGGAAATGCTCAAATATTTACAGAAGTAGAATTATAGGCTTAGCAAACTTTTGGATATACTTTTTGGAAAATCCTTTTAACTGGACTGGAACTTTTCATACATACTGAAGTTAAGTAAAAAGGTAAAAGGCTAAAACTGTAAATGATGGGTGGGCTCAGTACTAGCCACTTGTTATACCACAGGTCAAATACTGATCATGATCTAGCTGACTGCACAGTCAGTCAGTCCAATGGCTCTTGACCAGTCCTCTGCCTCTAATCCCTCATGGGGGATGCCTCTGGTCCAGTGTTTCCCAAACTTCAGTCATTCACATGCCATCTTCAGGACTTGCTTATCCACCTATTATTTAATTTTCTCTTTAAATTAACCTACTTTTTCTTCCTAAATAAATGTATTTTAAGAGAAATTTTTGTATCATACTACAATTTTGAAATTCACAGTAGAATATAACCATTAACACTTTAAAATGTACCCATGTACCCAGGGGTTACATTTGAAACATTTAACCATCCAAAATAGCAGAGGGGCAATGAATGAGCAGTTATGCTCTGTCGGTTCTTACTACCGGAGTGGCAGTCCTGCACTGCCCACCTAGAATCATCTTGTGTACTGCCAGTGGTACATGTCATCCTGTGTACCACCAGTGGTACATGTAGCATATTTGGATTTTCAGCTGCAATCCATGATACTTTCTTTTGCTAATTTAATCTTCCTAAAATGAAAACCTGCTGTTACTTTCCTGATCAAAACATTTTAATGCCCACCGCCCTATATTGCTTAGAGCAGAAAACCCTAACTCTTTAATTTGCTCTTCAAAGCCTATGTCATGTGATGACAATCTACCACTAATTTATTCATTTAATGGGTATTTATTTATTGAACACCCACCATGTGATGTGTCTTTCCAGCTTTATCTTTCTCTACTGCCTTTAACATATTTTAAACTCTAACCACATCTGAACCCCAGAACATGTCTTACTCCTTCCCATGTCCATTCCTTTGCTCATACTATTCCATTCCTCACAACCCAGGGCCCTTCCACAGCCAGCTACCATGATCTGTCAAAATCCCATAGAGCTCAAATGCTTTCTCCTCCAAAGAATGAGGTCATCCCTCATTCTTCTGGACCAAAAAGAGCCTCTCCCTGCTCTTCCCTCCCATAACCTCTGACCTCTACAAGGTATTAAAGTGTATCATCATTCTATTCATGGCTGGTTTCACTCCCTTACAACCTGAAGGTGTTTCCAAAAACAGTCTTACCTGACCAACTTCCCCCACTCTATCCCATGTCTAGTCTGACATCCAGCCCAATCTCTTGCATCATGTAATAACATCTCTTGAACTCAACATTCAGACTGTTTAAAAAATGCAAATTGGGACTTCCCTGGTGGTCCAGTGGTTAAGAATCTGCCTGCCAATGCAGGGGATGCAGGTTTGATACCTGTTCCAGAAAGATTCCTCATGCCAGGGTTGGGGTGGGGGGTGAAGGGGCCAATTAAGCCCCTGAGCCATAACTACTGAGCTTGCTCTCTACAGCCTGTGAGCCACAACCACTGAGCCCATGCGATGCATTTTCTGAAGCCCTCGTGCTCCAGAGCCCACACTCTGCAACAAGAGAAGCCACTGCAATGAGAAGTCCATGCACCACAATGAAGAGTAGCCCCCACTCACCACAACAAGGGAAAGCCCAGGTACAGCAATGAAGACCCAGTGCAGCCAAAAATAAATTTAAAATAATAATAAATGCAAATTGGCCCTAGGACATACATTTATTAACTTGCCCATTTATCCAGAGATGCCTTTATTGCAATGTCTTCCAAAACTTTGCACCTGCTTAGCAGGCGACCCTGCTGTATTGTTCCACTGGAGAGCACTGTGGAGCCTGGATAGAATGTCTCAAGACAAGGAAAAGAAAGTGTGGAGAATTGAAGGATCCACCAATCTTATCTGTGCCAAGAAGTTGCAACTAGCACTCCATGTGAAAGATGCCAAGAGGGAGAGTCCCTTGTGAGTCAACCATGGTGCCCATGAAAACAAAGGGAAAACACTTCCAGATGCTTGGCCAGCAGGGAACATCGCTGTCATTCTCTCTGAATTTCTGATATAGCAGGAAAGGCCATGGAGCGCTTTGCAAATTTATTTCTTGGGCTTTCAGCCATGTTAAACTTTTACCATTCCCAATCAAAAACTATAAAATCTGGCTCTAATTAGGCTTCCATAAGGGGCATGACATGAATTCAGAACTTCTTAAATGTGCACCTGTCTCAGAGTGAAAAAAAATCCAAAAACTCATGGGAAAAACAACATCAGCAAATCCACCATCCCTTTTAGGGTGTCAAACACTTTGAAAAGAGGCTCCAGGTGGGAACAGCTGTGTTTCCAGTCCCCCTAGGATTCTTCGGCTTTGATTCCTACTGCCACCATCAACCCTAGTAGCTGTTGAGATCTGCTCATTCCTCCTTCAAGGACCTGGTTTATTCATACCCCCAAATGTTTCCTTACTCCTAGGCACAGTTAGGATGGAATGTTCAAGAAGACTTCACAGGATGCCAAAGGGCACACAAGGGAAGTAAATACAAAAGCATAAGAGAGAGGCCAGTTCAGTGGTTTGCAAATGAGCTTCCTTAGGAAACATTCAGCAATGTCTGCAAACATTTATTATTGTCACAAATAGCTCTCAGCTACTGTACCTCCAGTACAATGTTGCTAGTCATCCTACAGTGCTCAGGACAGCCACTACAGCAAAGAATTATCCAGGCCCAAGAGTCAACAGTGAGGAAATTACAAATCCCTGGTGACAGGCTAAGAACCAAAAGAAGGAGAGATCCCAGCCTTTTGGAGGCAGAGTGTAGCTATCTTGGAAGGCAATTCGAATAAGATAGGGTTGAGACTCAGAAAGTGACTATCTGTGAAGGGTGTCATGTAAAGACCTTCTTCTCACAGTCTCTCCCCAGTCATCTTGACATCTCTGCTGTCAAGTCCAAGAGAAAGAGTCTCATTCTATGACCCACCTACACTTCTCACACCCAGTTCTGTAATAGAGGCTCTTAACTAATTGATGACACAATGACTTTTCTCATCCTTCAGGTCTGACCTAACTCCGTATACAGATGACTATGGCTTTACCCTGAGAGGCAACAATATAAACACACATTACACAAAACAATCACCAGAGCATTCCTAAAACACCAATGCTCCATGCATGACCCAAGCATGTCACTCGGGTACCAGTGGTGTCCAGTGCTCAGAGTTCTAGCAGCTGAGGAGAAGTGGTCCAAATATTGTCATGGATAGGAAGTCATCCATCCGGCAAGTCCTGGTGCCAGGCCCTGTGCTAGGCATCTGAGAGAGCCAGACACTGAGCAAGACAGAGATGGACAAGAAAAACAAATCAATAAATTGGCAATTATAGTAAGCCATGTTCCAGGCACAATGCTGTCTGTTTTATGTACACAATTTCAAAGGATTATCAACAATCATCCATAGGTTGGGGACTTCAAAGTTGAGAAAATAGGATCAGAGAAGTCAGGTAACCTTTCAATAGCTGTGCTTTTCTTCAATTGTGGAGGCAAGATTCAAGTCCAAACCCGTTTGAAGCCATATCCTGAGTTCCTAATTGCCCCCTGCCTAGTTAGCACACCTTTTATGTCCCTTCAGTGGCAACAACAGAAAGGAAAGTGGGAGTGGGGGGGAGAGGCTGACTCCTCCTTCTCCTGTCTCCTCCTGTACATGCATTGGTTCATTATCATTGAGTAACTGTTTATTTTTTGCGCTTGCAGTTGTATCCAGAGGGAGAGATGGAAGGCCTTCTCCCTCATGGACCCACACCCGCCATCTTGCAGCAGAGTAATGCTCTGCTGGGAGAATCAGAAGATAAGCAATGAAAATGTCTTTACATGGTGAACAGACTCAGACAAGACAAGCGCTAGTATATCAAGCCAGAGGAGAAAATGAAACAATATATACCTTAACTGTTTCCACCACAAGAAAGAAATGGTTATGTTGCAGGAAGGCAGACCCCTTCCAGGGCCTGAAACTGGGCTCTTTACTAACACCTGGAAATGAATTGTCTGAGGAGACACATGTGCTGACAAAGCAAGAGATTTTATTGGGAACGGGCACCCGGGTGGAGAGCAGTAGGGTAAGGGAACCCAGGAGAACTGCTCTGCCATGTGGCTCGCAGTCTTGGGTTTTATGGTGATGGGATTAGTTTCCGGGTGGTCTTTGGCCAATCATTCTAATTCAGAGTCTTTCCTGGTGGCGCATGCATCGCTCAGCCAAGGTGGATGCTGGCGTGCATCGCTGAGCCAAGGTGGATGCTGGCGAGAGGGATTCTGGGAAGTGGATGGACACGCGGTGGGGTTGGTGGTGGCTTATTAGTTCCATATTCCTTATCAAGATCTCCTGTCATAAAACAACTCATGCAGACGGTTACTATGGTGCCTGGCCCGGATGAACGGTTTCAGTCAGTGTGCTTCCCCTAACAGTTACTCTGTGCCATGAGAGAGATGCTAGCCAACGCTACCAGTGGGAATCACACAGCAACATATGAGTGTACGGAATCCACACTTGGTATACCATTAACTTATACAATATTGTGTGTAAATCATATCTCATTTTTAAAAAGGAATGTACATAGAATAGAAATAGCCAGAAAAGGGGCCTTCAAACCTCCATCTTCAAAAATGATCCAACATGACATTTGTGAGGCATGAAGCCCAGAGGTCTGTACCTTGATAAAAATCCCAACCATGACTTAATCCGGAATGGTTAATCTTGTCATATGGACCCACCCAAGGTGGTACAGTTGTTTTCTTGTAGTTGGGAAAATACATGTTTAGCCCTGGAAAAAATAAGAATTGAATAGAGATGAAGAAGCAAATCGAACACGTACAACTAACAGCTTTATGTTCGCTTTTGGAATCAGTTTTGCAATCACCAAGTTTATTTGAAGAGTTAGAGAACATGCCAGAGTAGAAAATCTGTTGGTTTAGCCTGTGACCTCAGTGTGAAAGGTGCAATTGGTTTTTACTTCTAATTTTAACTTGAAAGCAAAAGAAACCTTGAAGAAATATTTAACTGGTACTGAAATGTTTAAGAGAACAAAATGGTAGCTCCATTTATAAATCTAATTTATGAGTTATCTAACTACTTAGGTTTTGCTTGTTAGGTCATAAATTTGTCTTGTTGGGCATTTGAGGCACTTAAGAAAATTAAATATATTAAATGTACAAATGCAATTTAAAATATTTAAGGGAATTTAATTAAGTTTATAACTGTGACCAATATGTGGGGGATTTAATCTGTTGAAACTGAGTTAATCTACCATTAGCTTGAGAACAATTAAACATTTTACTAGGTTTGTAAAAAGTCTAACAAGATTTCTAAATTTAACATTAAGGCTTAAGAAAACTTTTAAATTTTATAATTTAAACATTTGCAATTTCAAATAGAAAATAAGAAATCTTTTCTAGACAAAAAAGAAAAAAAATCTTTCCTTGAGCTTTAAAAAACTCAAGTGACAAATTGTAAAGACTTGGAGTGTTTTCCAAACTTTTTCAAGGACTCTGGAAGGATAGGTGGCAGTTGATATTGTCTACTGCAAACATATATTTGCTTTGACGTCTTATATATTAGTGCCAAAAGTAAAATTTGCACCATTCTGAAACACAGCAGGATCCTATCTGTGGTCCTTGCCCTCCACGTCCTCCACCTGCCTTTTGTCTGTGGAAAAACTTTAGCCAAAGAATAAGCTTAATCAGAGAAGTGAGAAAATGCAGAAACAAAGGAAAACAGTCTAACAAGACTAAATAATGATATACCTGTATCTTCATGCTTAGTTGTATCTGACTCTTTGCCACCCTATGGGTTGTAGCCCACTGGGTCCTCTGTCCATGGGATTCTCCAGGCAAGAATACTGGAGCGGGTTGCCATTTCCTTCTCCAGGGGCTCTTCCTGACCCAGGGATCAAACCCAGGTCTCCTATATTGCAGGCGGATTCTTTACCACTGAGCCACCAGGGAAGCCCTTAAATAATAATAGCTCAGTTATTAAGCATAATTAAGGGCCTTTAGTTCCTTCTCAAGGGCTATAGATAACATGTTGAGCCATATCCTGTGAGCTGTCTTGATACTGACAGCCCCACCAGGTGGAAGAAGCTAACCGCATGGTGACTGGACCGTAGCCATGACATAAGATGCCACAGTTCCAAGAATCAGCTTCAAGGAAATGGGAACAAACCGACTCCGGAACTATAATTGTACTTAAAACAATCAAGATGACACTGGTCGGACCATTGATGATCAATTTCAAGAGAACTATCAGAGCTGACTGTGCTGTTTCTGCATGCAGCCCCCTCCTTCAACCTATAAAAGTTATTGCCCCCTGATTGTCAGGGTGAGGGAGGAAGCTTTTGGACAGGTGTCTGACCTCCCACCTCATTGCCACATCCAAAATAAAGCAAATTTTCCTTTCCACTAACTTTGCCTCTTTATTGGCTTTTGAGCAGTGAGCAGCTGGATCCCACTTCTGGTTGCAATCCCACAGTACACTTTTTAATGCGAAAATATTTTTCCCTGAAAACCTTCCAGAAAAGTTAACATTCCAAAAAGATGCACCATGCTCACTCAACAGTTTCATACACTTCCTGACATTCTTCTATGTCCCTCCAGGGGACAAGTACCCTGTTGGAGGATCAGGAGATTACTCCACCCGTCCAGCTCTAATGGAGAATATCATTCATATGAACATCCCTGACAGGTACTCTCTAGCCTGCTGCCCCACCCATCTCATCCTTCTCTCCGTCCCAGGGTTTCTATTGTGAGAAAGCTGTCCCTTTCAGGCATCATGCATTTGGGATCCTTAATTAGGGCAAAGGAGAAGTTGATAACAAGCCAGCTCTCTCCCACCACTCCCATCCACAATCACTGACATGAGTCCTTCAAATGAGATCAGACTTCCCTGGCCCCATTGGAAACCACCTGTGCTGGCGATTAAGGTATTGTTTCTCAGTTCCCAACCCACCGTTTCATAACCTGCTTTGTGATGCTGTGGCTGGACTCTTCACACAAGCTTTTCCTTTTGCCTGCTTGCTCCCTTACTGGGTTCTGTCCACAGAGGGTCCTAGAGAGACTGTGAGCCCAGCAGTGGGCATTTGCCCCAGCAGCAGTAGCTGTCCCAGACTCCAGCTTTTTCAACATGCCCAGAACCAGTCTCACTTTACCCTTTCAGAGGTGCCAGGACCCGACGGGCTTCTTTCTCAGAGATCTGCCTGCCACTCCAAGAGGCCTCTCCTCTAAATTTCTAGGTTTTGCTAATCCTAACTTCTTCCTTTCCTTCCCACAGTTCCAAGTGGTGGTCAGTACTGCCTGTAGTTATTATCTTCCCTTTTGCCTCATCAGCCCTTCAATACCTGTTCTATATATTATACTCCCTCTGTTATAATAGCCAACGTGGCTTCTGTTTTCCTGGCTAGATCCTGATTAATGCCACACTCAGTTGCCCACTCCTGTTTCCCCATTAACAGTCTTGACCCAGCCCTGCAATGTGTGAGGAAGAGGAGTGCACCCCAAATCTCGGTGCACCTGGGTTCCACCATCTGTCGGCACTTGGCAGACAAGGCAGCAGGTAGCTTGGCGCTCTATCATTTGTTTCAAAGTCAGAGGAAGTACCTTCTATATATCTTTAGGGTACACAAGAAAATTTTCATTCAAAAATCTGTATATTTGATTAGGAAGAATCCCTATAAAAAATCTTACAAAAGCCCTAGAGCTCATATTGTAATTATGATTCAGTTCTCTGTTATGTTTATAACTTGATTTGGACTCCCCCACCCCAAGCAATCCCCTGAGGAAGGTAGGGTGGGCATACCATCTCCATTTAACTAGGAAGAATCTAAGGGGGCATTCCCTTTCTTGCCATGCTCTCACTTAGACCAACTACTAGCAAATCAAGTAGATCAAGTCTATTTCTTCTCTGTAATGTCTCCAGGATATGCTCAATAAAATTGTTTGTGAATTCATTTTCTGCTACTGCATAACAAATACCACAAATTCAGTGGCTTAAAACAATACCCCTTAGTTATCTCCCCTTAATTATCTTACTGTTCTGTAGGTGAAACGTCTCACACGACATGGCTAGACTTCGTGATTTCAAGAACTTTAAGTAATTAGGTCAGGCCCATCTGGATAATCTCCCTTGCTTAAGATACACTGTGCCACATGATACAATCTAATCACAAGAGGGTGTGCATGCTAAGTGGTTTTAATTGTGTCCAACTCTTTGTGACCCCATGGACTGTAACCTGTCAGCTCCTCTGTCCGTGGGATTCTCCAGGCAAGAATACTGGTGTGGGTTGCCATGCGCTCCTCCCAGGGATATGGTAAGCCCAATCATAAGAGCAAAATGTACCAATTCACAATCCTGAAATTATGCAGGGTGTTTACATCAGGGACAGGATATCTCGGCAGCTTCTTAGAATTGTACCTAATGCAAGATATCTTTTCCCCACAGTGTTAAGAGTGAACTCTTAAATCAGAATAACTTAAAATACTCATTAAAACTGAAGAATCTCTGGTCACAGCACAAACCTCTGATTGGGGGGATTGGGTCCAGAAATCAGTACTTCTCAGATGATTCTGATGCTCACTTGAATTTGAGAATTCAAAAATTAGATATTAGCATTTCATCATCAGCCTAGGTTAGAACACAGCATCTTACCTACGTCTTATGGAGCCAGAGCCTCATATTTTCTAGTGGATGGTGTGATGCGCCGCCAGATTCCCCAGTTAGGACCTAGGTGCCTAACTGCTGAAAGCTGGTTCCTGACAACTCCCAGCCGAATCCCTCTCCAGGAAGTTCAGAAGTGAGCTGCCTGGCCCAGGTGCACCCTTCTTGAGCAGCCCATTTCCAATGACTGGTCCTTGAGAAGAACAAATACCCACCCCGTCCTCACTTCAATTTGGGACGCATCAGAAGGGCCAGCCCAGCTTCAGCCTCCCTCTGAGATCTGCTGAGGAGGCCTCTGTTGTAGGCACAGTTCAACTTCTCTGATTGGTCCCTCCTTTCCTGCTTCCCTCACTCCATCACAGGCATTCTGAGAACACTCCTCAAGGTACTCCTGCTCCCAACTCTCCATCTCGGTCTGCTTCCAGGAAGTCAGACCAAGGTCGCCTTCCATATGGTGTGCTGGAGATCTGTAGCTCTATTTCACATCTTACCCCAGTCTGTCCTTTCGTTTCCATCTCCACTGCTACTGCTGCAAACCAAGCCACCTCTGCGGTCACTGCCACTCCTCGGCCCCACGCCCCTCCAACACACTCCACTCTACACGGCAACCCCAGAGAATTACAGCCATCTCTGTTGCTTTGCTCTCTATTTCTTCCATTAGAATGTACGTTTGAGGAAGGCAGGGCCTGTTCTTTGTGGTTGTAACTGTTCACTGCTACGTGTATCCATGTTAAGTCGCTTCAGTCTGTCTGACTCTTTGCAACCCTATGGACCACAGCCCACCAGGTTCCTCTGTCCATGGGATTCTCCAGATAAGAATACTAGAGTGGGTAGCCATTTTTTTCTCTAGAGGATCTTCCTGACCCAGGGATCAAACTCACGTATCCTGCATTGCAGGCAGATTTTTCACCATCTGAACCACCAGGGTTCACCACTATATACTTGACATAAAGTAAATGCTTGTAAAATCAACTAATGGACTAAACCACTGAACTCCCACTGATTCCAGAAGTCAGCACAAGATACTCAAGTACAATAAATTAAGATTAGAAAATGGACTTTGTGCTTTTCTTTCCAGAATTAATGACATGAAGTCTATACTGTTGCTTCATACAGGGATTTTTCTTCTGAAAAAAATTTTTTAAGCCTGTGAGATTTTAGGTTACTTATGGAAAATGTCAGAAAAAGGGGGAAAATTTGGCCCTTGATTCACTTTGGATCCTAGAATCCAATTGTAATATCTTTTCTTTTATATAATAGTTGTATTCCAGCAAAATAAGTTATATTAATATCAGAAGAGTAAATCTTATTCTCTCAATGACTGATAAAATTAGTGGTGTATTTCCTGAGTGAGTGGGGGGTCATTTTTTGATAGATCCAAGAGAAAGCTCTTTAGGAAACACATGAGCCTCTTCTGGTATAAATCTATAAATTTTAATGTCAGAAGAGTAGTGGGTTTATTTTAAAATGGAGGATATCTGTATAATGTAACTTGCTAAATGAACTAGAGAAATGAAATGCACTCAAATCATTTTTACTGGTAGCTTCCTTTTTTAAAACATACTGATCTGAACGGCAGTAATTAGAGAGGAAGTGGGGACACATTCACCAAGCCAGTTGTTTCTGAGGATTCAGGAAAGGACTGTTTTGTGATACAAGTGCAATTTTGGAATGTCTACTATTAAGGGAAAAAAATAACCTCTGGATAATCAGAATGATTCACATGATTTATAAGTTATCAGTTGCCAGCCTTGGCTTTTTCCTCAAGAGGGAAAACCTTACATCAAAAGCTACATGACATCACTGTCAATCTAAATATAAAACTTTGAGATCATGAAAAAAAAAAAAAAAAACCAATTCCTTGATCAGGGCAGACTTATGTGACATACAGAGAATGAAAACCTGCTCAGCATTGGGAAGTAAAGGACTGTAAACCCATCAATAGCATTACTGAGCACCCACTGTGCTCAGGTGTTATACCAAGTTACAAAGTCACCAATAACAGAAAATCCCATCGTGGTGTCACATGGACCTAGTTATCCTGCCTAGGTGCCAACATCAGACTGAGAGCCCTTAAATTTATTAGAACCCATAGCCAAGGAAGAAATTGAAAACATTTTCAGACAATTGCCTTTATAAGTTGGCTTTAACATCAAGCAGTCATACTGCCCATGCTTTAACACTGCCAGCGAACCATGAATTCCAATGCAATTGCTCCAGAAAATAAGAAAAGAACTACTCAATCTATTTCATGAAGCTAACGCAGTGGATAACAAACCTTGTCATAACCAGCTCACAAAAAAGGAAAAACATGAAAGCAACATTTCTTCCTGAGAGCCTTTTGGTATAACTTTGCCAAATTAAGTATGTTTGTGCCCTCCGACTCCGAAAGTAACTGCTCAGCATCCTGGGGACATTCCCACCCAGGACCATGAGGGGAATGGACATGGACATGGTGGTCGCTGCAGTATGGAGATGGAGTTGGAGTCCTGGGCCTGCCTCACTGGGAGAGTGAACTGGTGAGACATGCTATGGAGTATTACAGAGCAGGTAGAAGCAATGATATAGACTCGGACATCCTCAGAGCAGCGTGGGTTGATCATAAAAACATGGTACTCAGTGAAAACTGCAGGACACAGAATAATACAATATCATGTAAATGAAAACTACACTCCACAAAGCAACAATGTGTGTTTTCAAAAACATTCAAATAGACAGAATTATGCACATTAAAAGCTTGCTTGTTGGGGACACTAGGATTGGGATATAAGACAAAGAGAAGGCAGAAATGTGGGGCTACATTCTGATTTCTGGAGGCCCTTAGCCCTTTTGCATTCCTGAATTATTTTATCAATCTAAACTATATTAAAAAATCATGTTTTACAACTGTTGGAATAAAGGTGGATGTACTAATATTACATATGGAAACATCGTCTTTGACCTGAAAGCACATTTTTATATCTGATTTAAAACAAATTAAAACATTTTCATGGGCCCCTAAAAGTATTGTGAGCCCTAAAGCACCATGCTTACTGATGATAATGAGCTCTGGATAAATGAAGGTGTGAACAAGAGCAGGATCTGTCATGACCCAGGAGCAATCCTGGGCTTCAGACTGAGGAGTGAGATTCACCTGGTCCTCTGCATCTGAGGCCCAAAAATCCTTCCCAAAAAAGCAGCCCTGGGTGTGCTGGAGAACTCTGGGATACGAATAAGGCTTAAGGGTTCCCCAAAAGTGCTCCATTTAGGAATCATTGGGTTAAATGAAATTAAGCTGATTTTCTTCTCACATGATCCTTCTGAACCTTTACTATATACTATAATGTAAAGTGTGAGTCTCCAAGGGGGTGGGCAGCACAGTTGGACTGTAGAATTTTCCAAAGCAATTCCACAATAGAATCCTTCTGCTTTGTTAGTAGAGCCACTGAGAGCTGAGAACTCCCCCGGAAGCTGGGCCCAGGTCAGTCCCTGGCCCTGGGTCAGGCAGGTGGGTTCACTCCCAGGAGTCTGATCCCAGACCCCAATCTGTCCTGGCCCGTCTGTGCTGGCCTCCTGGTCAGAGCTGGGCTGCTGCTGGTTGGCAGGGGGAGGGTGTGGCTCCTTCAGCCTCCAGGTTGTAAGGACAGTCCTTGGGGAGTGCTGTGGTCATGTTGGGCACAAAGACTTCAGAAGATTTGGACATATGGGTATGCAGGCTTGTGTTTGCCCGGGGCCCTCAAATATTAGGGGCAGTCCTGGCCTGATGGCTCTTCTAAGAAGGATGATCCTAGTGTGCCATGTCAAAGCTGGCCTAGCATACTCCAAATCACAGTCATTCAGACTCCCAGGATCTCTTTCATTTTTCTTTCTAGGCACGGGGGACAAATGACACAAACCCTGAAACATTTAGAACTTTCCAACAGGAAGTGAGTTGTCACAGCCTGGTAAAGCAAGATCTGGGCTTAGTAGGGGCTTAATCTTTTTAGAGAACTGGAGTGCTGATTTGGCTTTTCTCTGCAGGTATTGTACCCCCCTCTTTTTAAATCTATTTATTTATTTTTGGCTGTCCTAGGTCTTTATTGCTGCATGAGCGCTTCCTCTAGTTGCAGCAAGTGGGAGACTCTCTCTAGTTGCAATGCTCGGGCTTCTCTTCATTGCGGTGGCATGAGCTCTACGGTTTGGGCTTCACTGGTGTGGTCACGGGGCTTAGTTGCCCTGCAACATGTGGAATCTTCCCTGACCAGGGATTTAATCCATGTACCCTGCATTGGTAGGTGGATTCTCAACCACTAGACCACCAGGGAAGTCCTCTTTTTTTAATAACTATTTGGGGTGGGCAGCACAGTTGGACTGTAGAATTTTCCAAAGCAATTCCACAATAGAATCCTTCTGCTTTGTTAGTAGAGCCACTGAGAGCTGAGAACTCCCCCGGAAGCTGGGCCCAGGTCAGTCCCTGGCCCTGGGTCAGGCAGGTGGGTTCACTCCCAGGAGTCTGATCCCAGACCCCAATCTGTCCTGGCCCGTCTGTGCTGGCCTCCTGGTCAGAGCTGGGCTGCTGCTGGTTGGCAGGGGGAGGGTGTGGCTCCTTCAGCCTCCAGGTTGTAAGGACAGTCCTTGGGGAGTGCTGTGGTCATGTTGGGCACAAAGACTTCAGAAGATTTGGACATATGGGTATGCAGGCTTGTGTTTGCCCGGGGCCCTCAAATATTAGGGGCAGTCCTGGCCTGATGGCTCTTCTAAGAAGGATGATCCTAGTGTGCCATGTCAAAGCTGGCCTAGCATACTCCAAATCACAGTCATTCAGACTCCCAGGATCTCTTTCATTTTTCTTTCTAGGCACGGGGGACAAATGACACAAACCCTGAAACATTTAGAACTTTCCAACAGGAAGTGAGTTGTCACAGCCTGGTAAAGCAAGATCTGGGCTTAGTAGGGGCTTAATCTTTTTAGAGAACTGGAGTGCTGATTTGGCTTTTCTCTGCAGGTATTGTACCCCCCTCTTTTTAAATCTATTTATTTATTTTTGGCTGTCCTAGGTCTTTATTGCTGCATGAGCGCTTCCTCTAGTTGCAGCAAGTGGGAGACTCTCTCTAGTTGCAATGCTCGGGCTTCTCTTCATTGCGGTGGCATGAGCTCTACGGTTTGGGCTTCACTGGTGTGGTCACGGGGCTTAGTTGCCCTGCAACATGTGGAATCTTCCCTGACCAGGGATTTAATCCATGTACCCTGCATTGGTAGGTGGATTCTCAACCACTAGACCACCAGGGAAGTCCTCTTTTTTTAATAACTATTTTTAACATTTATCTATTTGGCTGTACGGGGTCTTGGTTGTGACATACAGACTCTTAGTTGAGGCCTGTGGGATCTAGTTCCCCAACCAGGATCGAACCTGGGGCCCCTGCATTGGGAGCATGGAGTCTTAGCCACTGGACCACAGGGGAAATCCCTGTTACTCCCTTTCATTAGTATCAAATCTTCAGGGAACTATCCATAAAACAGAGGTATAGGGAATGAAGAGACAGAAGTGTAGGTAGTTCCCCTTCACCTATGCACAACGGTGGAAATAGAATCAATTAGCAGTGGAAGACACCTTGGCCAACAGGGAAGAATCCCATGGGAGTCAGCCACAGAGAAGGCCACAGATGGAAGAACAAATGGAAAACGTGAAGTGCATCTTGGGAATGGTTCAGAAATCACTAAGGCATAGCCTGAGAAGGACTAATTTCTAGTAATAATAATTTGAGTTACAGGTACATGTATGTTAAGTCATTTCAGCCATATCCGACTCGTTGCAACCTCATGGACTGTAGCCCACCAGGCTCCTCTGTCCATGGGATTCTCCAGGCAAGAATACTGGAGTGAGTTGCCATTCCCTTCTCCAGGGATCTTCCCAATCCAGGGATCAAACCTGAGTCTCCTGTATTGCAGGCGGCTTCTTTACTTTCTGAGCCACCAGGGAAGCCCTTGAATTGCAGTTAGGACAGATCAATTCAGATAACTGAGAGAGAGAGATACTAAATATACCTAATCTTGAGTTATTCACTCAATTTTAGGACTAGAATTTGAAAAACATCACCATAAATCACATATGATGATCTTTCATTCAATGTCATATCATGCAATTCGAAAATAGGTGGGTGGGCACTTAAAAATTCTGCCCTTAAATTTGAAACATGGGAAAATGTTATCCTCCCCAAAGCCAACTTGACTTGAAGCTATAAAAAAGCAGCAATCCTTTCCAAATTTATCTCCCTAAATCTCTCACTCCCCTGAGACACTAAAATAATCAAATAGGATTATATGGTATTTGATTGATGATATTGGGTCATAATGTTCCTTTCAAAGTGCATTTAGACCTGCTGCTAATAACAGTCATGAATCACATCACCACGCAGAAGACTGGGCAAGAGGTAATTATATCAGGTAATAAAAGTGAGGAATAGCCAGCCATTAGAATTGGGAAGCTATTTTTGTACAAAGCACAGGATCTGTATGACGCATTCAGGATGGAGTTGTCTATGTATTAGCAGCAGAAGTAGGTAAATCTGATCCCAAAATCAGTCTCTCCACCACATGAAGCCAAACAAGACTTAATGCTCAAAGTCAGCCCTGGTGTGGGGTGGGGCCCAGGGACAAACACACCAGGCCTAGCAACTGACTGGGTGTCCCCATGGGACAAATCATTTAGCATCTCTGGGATTCAGTTCCAATTGCAATAGAAGGAGATGGAATAAATACTAAGTTCCTTTCTAGCTCCAAATTTCTGTTTAAAATGAATACAAAATTCATTCAATTCTTGGGAGCCAAAGAAACAAACCCAGAAGTTGTTGTAGGCTCTGACTTAAAGTTTATGATACTTGGTGTCCATCAGAGCTTGTTAGATATGGGGCTGGAAATTCAGATCCTGTGATTCCAAAGTGGGCACCAGGGGGTGGAATATTTCATGAGTTTCTGGGATGATCCCAATATACTGTGAAATTTGAGAACTACTTGTTCTGCTAAATCATCAGGCTTGATGATTAGTTATTGGAAGGAGCTGAAAAGAGAAGCCACATTTATTGAAAACTTGCTCTATGCCAATACTGAACATATGTCATCTCATTTAATCATTTTAAGTCTTTGATTCAGAAGAAAAATGGGAATGTTTCCTTAGGAGGAGAAATCAATCCCAGTTGCAAGTAACACAATGAAGAGTTCTAGATAATTCCTATAAGTTAATATCCCCTCTTGACTCTTTCCCAGTTAATTAAGCTCATTGTATGCATTTCTTTGTATATTTGCTTTCTTCTTTTGAAGTATAATGATAAAAGGAGAAATAAATTTCATATATTCAACATAATTACACAACTATAGTATATCAACCTGATTAGTAAGTTAAAACAGCAAAAAAACAAAAACCCAAAAGTTAAGATCCTCCTTGGATAAATAAACTTGTCAAGCCATAATTTAATTGTATATTTCATTTCATGTAAATCAGTCAACACTCCAAAAATTTACTCAGTTCCAAGAGAAAGCTCTTATACCTCACACTATACACATAAACTTTCTTTTTAATGATATTTGTGTTTTTTCTCTTTCATGTGCCAACTGCAGAGGAAGACTAATAAAAAGTTTAAAATTTCAGGTTGCTGGGGCACATAATCTTTTTATTCTGAAGTACAAATCTCTGTTCTTGCTCATGCTGGGAGAAACAATCATTACTGAGAAATCTTTAGAAATACAGTCAGTTCTCAAAGTGCTTTTCCCAGAATCTTTACTCAAACAGCACTGCTCTAGAAAAGCTCCATTTTCTTTATTCTTAGTAACTTGGGATGGTGTTCCAACAGACAGTCCTACTTGTAAGCATTTGGTAAGACATGGACAGCTCACTGGTAGTTCAACCACCAGAGAAGATAAATTTATAAATATTTTGAAACCTCAGAGTGAAAACAGAGTCTGACCCTTACAGACAGACCCATGTTTGTTAGTGGAGAAGGAAATTAAGGGTCAGTTTCCTGGATCACATGACTATGCTTTCTCTAGCCCTGACCCTTTGTAACTGTATCAGCTGGTGCCTGACTGCTGGAAGGAGCTGACTTGTGTCGGTTTTCATCCCTGGCTGTGCAGGTTACCTTGGAGACACTGCCCTTGGAAGTGCACCCTCACCCCTGATGACAGGGCTGAACCCATGACACAGAGTTGGCCAACCATAGTATCTCCTGGACACATCGAGTGATCCAGGAGTGGGCAGTGACCCTAGTAGGGCCAATCAGAGACCTTTTCTGAGTCTAACATATAGATAACAGGAACATCGTCGTTTAGTCGCTAAGTCATATCTGACTCTTTGCCACCCATGGCTTTAGCCTGCCAGGTCCTCTGTCCATGGGATTTCCCAGGCAGGAATACTGGAGTGGGTTGCCATTTCCTTCTCCAGGGGAACTTCTCAACCCGGGGATCAAACTTACATCTCCTGTATTGGCAGGCAGATTCTTGACCACTTCCAGGGAAATAACAAAATAGGAAAGAAAAGTTTCAGGTTGGGAGGATGTGACATTTAGGCTACCAGGACCCTGGGGAGAAAACCTCCCTGCAAAATGTCAGCTATGTCTCCTTGTCCTGGTTTAGTTTGCAACATCTTCCCTTGAACTCCATATACTTGAACCACATTGTCACGCTTATATATCCATCTCCTGTATCATACAGAAATGAATCACCCTGAAGAAACAATGGCCCTGTATTCTGACTAAAACATTTAGGGATACTGATTAACTATCCACAGGCTGGCAATGCCGTACACATACCACCCACAGTGATGATTTATTGTCTCTTTGCAGAGGTGGCTAAATCCCAGGTATGGGATGACAAATGAGGGGTCTATGTGGTGCCAGCTGCTTCTATTTCAGTTTGGAATCTGTCCTCATGGAATTTCAGCATTATCATCTGGCTTCACTCTTGGCACAGCACATTTTGTATACGCTTTTGTATATGGAATGTGTGCTGACTACTGACTTTCCATATGTATTTACACCAGATTTCTCCACCGCGGCTCTATGGACTTTTTGGATTGGATGATTCTTAGGGAGGCTGTTGGGAACTGTCTGGAAATTTAAGAGCTGTCCTATGCACCACAGGGCGGTTAGCTGGCCTCCACCCCACTAGGTGTTAGCAGCGCCTACCTCCATTTGTGGCAGTCGAAACTGTTCGGGCATTGCCAAGCATCCCTGGGAGACAAAAAAGTACCAAACTGCTTCCAGTTGAGAACCACTGGCTTAGACAGCTCACCAGCTTTGGACATTTGGTCTTTGCCCTGGTGGGTCAGTGGTAAAGAATCCACCTGCCAAAGCAGGAGACTCAGGTTTGATCCCTGATCCAGGAAGACCCCACAGGCTGCAGAGCAACTAAGCCTGTGTGCCACAACTACTGAGCCTGTACTCTAGAGCCCGGGAGCCACAGCTACTGAGTCTAAGTGCTGCGACTACTGGCGGCCACACGCCCTGGAGCCCACGCTCTGTAAGTGAAGCCCCCACAATGGGAAGTCTGTGCACCTCAGCTGAAGAGCAGCCCCTGCTCACTACAACCAGAGAAAAGCCCATGCAGCAGCGAAGACTCAGCACAGTCAGAAATAAAGAAGTTAAACTATTTTTGAAAAGATTCTGTTCTCTTCCATCATTGTCCTCAAAAACCACAAGCAAGCTTATCATCTATATATCTTTAGACTCCCAACTAATTGAGAATATTTGACTAGCAACGGCTGAATTGAAGCCAGTATTTCAGGTAAGTTTCTGTAATTCCTTTACACACATGCCCACACACACATGCACTGGCATCTTCCTGAGCTTTCACTCTCCTGGGTCCTCTGATTGGACTATCCATATTTCATAATTGCCTCAGTCATAGTAAGTGTCGCCTGTAACAAAGACTTCAATTAAGGCCTGACTCCCACGCCCAATTTTTTTCCAGAGCTGATCCTGCCTGCCCTCTTATTTGTTTCTGCACAACCCAGCATTGAAGCCAGCTCTCCATGTGAGCTCATTCTGTATTAAGATTGCTGAATTGAGCAAATAGATGTACAAGACACCTAGATGAATCTGAATTTCAGATAAACAATGAATAATCTTTCAGTATAAATATGTCCCAAATATTGCCAAATATCCTACAATGCACAATACAATCCTGACCACAAAGAATTATACAGCCTAAGACATATGCATAAGACATACCTGTATTTTACCTGGCAACCTTGTATCACTACCACTCTGCCTTGAATCCTGTGGACTCGTGTCATTTTCACTAGTTCTTCCTTACCTACTGCTCAGGACCACAAGGACCTTCCCTTAATCAGAGTTGCCTGAGTGGGGAGGTTGTCAGATTCTGGGTTACTGAGTGTTTCAGTCAGGGTCCAACCAAGAAACCAGAAATAAAGTGGAATTTTATTCTAGGGAATTGGTTACACAGATGATGGAAGAGGCTTGAAGAAACAGTCAGGAAACTATGATGAAACTCACAGATCAGGAAATGTATCTTTATTCCTATCCCCAGGCTGGAGGGACAAAAGGAGGAGGTAGCTTCCAGAATTCATGATTTGGGGTCACTTGGCAGAAGCTGGAACTTGAAAACAAGCTGAAGCAGCAGAAGCAGAAGACAAGAGAGATATAACCCCTGCATCCACTCAAGGTGAAAGGCAGAGGGAGAATCACCCAGGCTCCTCCCACCAGCCAATTCCCTATCAGTGTTTTCCACTGGCTAAATCCAGTTGGAAACCAGCTACCAAGGGACCTGGAATCTCCAGCTGGTCTAAGGCAGTTTGAGTCTACAGATATTGATGCTCACTCAGGGTCCCGTCTCCTCTTGTCAAGGCAGGGCCGTCTCTTCTGGCTACATGGAATCCAGGAGAGGTTGAATCTGCCATTGCTGGGATTCTGGATGAAGTCTTAGTAGCCACTGCCTCACTCACCAGAACAAAAAGTGAAAGTCGCTCAGTCGTGTCTGACTCTTTGTGAACCCATGGATTATACAGTCCATGGAATTCTCCAGACCAGAATACTGGAGTGGCTAACCTATCCCTTCTCCAGGGGATCTTCCCAACCCAGGGATCAAACTGGGGTTTCCTGCCTTCTAAGGCAGTTTGAGTCTACAGATATTGATGCTCACTCAGGGTCCCGTCTCCTCTTGTCAAGGCAGGGCCGTCTCTTCTGGCTACATGGAATCCAGGAGAGGTTGAATCTGCCCATTGCTGGGATTCTGGATGAAGTCTTAGTAGCCACTGCCTCATTCACCAGAACAAAAAGTGAAAGTCGCTCAGTCGTGTCTGACTCTTTGTGACCCCATGGATTATACAGTCCATGGAATTCTCCAGACCAGAATACTGGAGTGGATAACCTATCCCTTCTCCAGGGGATCTTCCCAACCCAGGGAAAAAACTGGGGTCTCCTGCATTAGCCACTGCCTCACTCACCAGAACAAAAAGTGAAAGTCGCTCAGTCGTGTCTGACTCTTTGTGAACCCATGGATTATACAGTCCATGGAATTCTCCAGACCAGAATACTGGAGTGGCTAACCTATCCCTTCTCCAGGGGATCTTCCCAACCCAGGGATCAAACTGGGGTTTCCTGCCTTGCAGGTGGATTCTTTACCAACTGAGCTATCAGGGAAGCCCTACTGTCACTCGCCAGTGTCTACTCCGAATCTACGGGTGAGAAATTTTGAACTGGTGGATTTATTTTTTAAAAAATACTCCTGATTGTGTGCTCCTTATCAGTTTTCCTGGGATAAGTCATATTTTCACTTTTCTGAGTCCTATTCTCTTTAGTTCTGCTCTTCCTGTTTGTCAGTCCCTAGTCCATCTAGTCAAGGCTATGGTTTTTCCAGTGGTCATGTATGGATGTGAGAGTTGGATTGTGAAGAAAGCTGAGCACCGAAGAATTGATGCTTTTGAACTGTGGTGTTGGAGAAGAGTCTTGAGAGTCCCTTGGACTGCAAGGAGATCCAACCAGTCCATTCTGAAGGAGATCAGCCCTGGGATTTCTTTGGAAGGAATGATGCTGAAGCTGAAACTCCAGTACTTTGGCCACCTCATGCGAAGAGTTGACTCATTGGAAAAGACTCTGATGCTGGGAGGGATTGGGGGCAGGAGGAGATTCTTGAGAGTTCCTTGGACTGCAAGGAGATCCAACCAGTCCATTCTGAAGGAGATCAGCCCTGGGATTTCTTTGGAAGGAATGATGCTGAAGCTGAAACTCCAGTACTTTGGCCACCTCATGCGAAGAGTTGACTCATTGGAAAAGACTCTGATGCTGGGAGGGATTGGGGGCAGGAGGAGAAGGGGACGACCGAGGATGAGATAGCTGGATGGCATCAATGCCTCGATGGACGTGAGTATGAGTGAACTGTGGGAGTTGGTGATGGACAGGGAGGCCTGGAGTGCTGAGATTCATGGGGTTGCAAAGAGTCGGACACAACTGAGCAACTGAACTGAACTGAAATGAGAGCTGTTCACACGGAGAAGGCAATGGCACCCCACTCCAGTACTCTTGCCTGGAAAATCCCATGGACGGAGGAGCCGGGTAGGCTGCAGTCCGTGGGGTCACTAACGGTCGAACACAACTGAGCGACTTCACTTTCACTTTTCACTTTCATGCATTGGAGAAGGAAATGGCAACCCACTCCAGTGTTCTTGCCTGGAGAATCCCAAGGACGGGGGAGCCTGGTGGGCTGCCATCTATGGGGTCGCACAGGGTCGGACACGACTGAAGTGACTTAGCAGCAGCAGCAGCAGCAGAGCTGTTCACAAACCCAGGGGTTCCCACTTGCAGGCAAACAGTGGCATTGTTTGCCCCACCTCCTTTGACAGTGAGTGTGACCATGTGACTTGTACTGTCCAATGAAATATAAGTAGAAGCAGTGTGTGCTGCTTCTGGTTGAAGCTTTAGGAACAAGACATCATTCACCAGTTTTCCATTTTCTGCCTTAGGGACCATAAATGCATTAGTCAGAATTGAACATAGGTCCCTGTATTGGTTCTTCTTGCTTCTGTAACAAATTATCACAAATTAAGTGTCTTAAAACAATACAAACTTATTGTCTTATAATTTTGTAGTTCAGAGTCCAAACTCAATTTCACTGGGCTCATCAGAGCTCATTCCTTCTAGAGGCTTCAGGGGAGAATCCATTTCCTTGCTTTTTTTAAAGTGTCTGGAGGCTGCTTGCACTCTGCTTGTGATCCTCCCTCACATCACTCCAACCTCCTCCTTCCACGGTTACATCTCCCACTACTTCTGCCTTTGACCTGCTCTCCTCCCTCTTAAAAGGACCATTTTAATGATAATTATAATCCAAGAACATCTTCTCATCTCAATTCCTTACCTTAAGCACATCAGCAAAGCACCTTTTGCCATGTAAGGTATATATTCACAGACTCTAGGTTTTAGGACGTTGACATCTTTAGGAGCCCTTATTCTGTCTACTACAGTTCCTGAGAGGTTTCAGTGAGCAGAGCCCCACCTACCAAACTGCATTAGACATGTAATATGAGTGAAAAGTAAACTTTCATGGCATTGAGTCACTAAGATTTAGGGGGCTGTTGCTGCTGCTAAGTTGCTTCAGGCGTGTCTGACTCTGTGCGACCCCATAGACGGCAGCCCATTAGGCTCCCCGTCCCTGGGATTCTCCAGGCAGGAACACTGGAGTGGGTTGCCATTTCCTTCTCCAATGCATGAAAGTGAAAAGTGAAAGTGAAGTCGCTCAGTCGTGTCCGACTCTGTGCAACCCCATGGACTGCAGCCTACCAGGCTCCTCCACCCATGGGATTTTCCAGGCAAGAGTGCTGGATTGGGGTGCCATTGCCTTCTGATGCACAATTAAGTCCACATTTATACCCTGTTTCTTTTCTGTCTCAGGCTATATTTTGAAAAATAACTGAGAGTTTTTTATTTTATTTTTAATCGGAGGGTAATTGCTTTACGTTGGTTTTGGGGGCTTCCTGGTGGCTCAGATGGTAAAGAATCTCTCTCCAATGCAGAAGACCCAGGTTCAATTCCTGGGTCAGGAAGATTCCCCTGGAGCAGGAAATGGCAACCCACTCCAGTATTCTTGCCTGGAGAATCCCATGAACAGTGGAGCCTTGCAGGGGGGCTCATGCAACCATGGGGCCAGAAAGAGTCAGACATGACTGAGTGACTAACACTTTTACTTCTTTCATCTTGAATTCTGCCATACATCAACATAAATCAGCCAAAGAATCACCTCCCACACCATCCTACCCCTCTAGGTTGTCACAGAGCACCAGGTTTGAGCTCCCTGTGTCTTACAGCAAATTCCCACTGGCTATCTATTTTAGATATGATATTATATCTATATAGATATAGATATAGATATTATATCTATTTTATCTATATGATAAAGTATATGTTGCAATGCTACTCCTATTCATGGGGTCGCAAAGAGTCGGACATGACTGAGCAACTGAACTGAACTGAAGCAATATTTGTTTTTCTCTTTCCAACTTACTTCTCTCTGTATAATAGGCTGTATGTTCACCCACGTCATTAGAACTGAATGCATTCCTCAAATGCATTCCTTTTTATGAGTGAGTAATATTCCATTATATATATGTACCACAACTTCTTTATCCATTCATCTGTCAATGGACATCTAGGTTGCTTCCATGTCCTAGCTATTGTAAACAGTGCTCCAATGAACATTGGGGTACATGTGACTTTTTCAGTTATGGTTTCCTCAGGGTATATGCCCAGTAGAGGGATTGCTGGGTCATGGGATAGTTTTATTCCTGGTTTTTTTAGGAATCTCCATACTGTTCTCCACAGTGGCTGCATCAATTTACGTTCCCACCGATGGCAAAAGTGTTCCCTTTTTTCCACACCCTCTCTAAGATTTATTGTTTGTAGAATTTTTGATGATGGTCATTCTGACCAATGTGAGGGAATACCTCAGCATAGTGTTTCGGGTTTTTTTTGGTTGTGCTAGGTCTTCAATGCTGCTTTGGGTTTTTCTCCAGTTGTAGCGAGCAGGGACTACTCTCCAGCTGCAGTGTGAGGGCTTCCCACTGCTGTGGCTTCTTTTGTGGTGGAGCACAGGTTCTAGGGCACAGGCTCAGTAGTTGTGGCACACGGGTTAGCTTCTCTGCAGCCTGTGGGGTCTTCTCTGGATCAGGAATCAAACCTGTGTCTCCTGCATTGGTAGATGGATTCTTTATCACTGAGCCACCTCATTGTAGCTTTGATTTGCATTTCTTTAGTAATGAGAGATGTTGAGCATCTTTTCATATGTTTATTAGCCATCTGTATGCCTTCTTGGGAGACATGTCTATTTAGATCTGCCTGTTTTATGATTGGGTTGTTTTTCTGGTATTGAGCTACATGAGCTGCTTGCATGTTTTGGAGATCAATCCTTTGCCAGTTGTTAAAAATAACTTAAATTATTAAATATTATATTTTCTGCGTAAAGTACACTTTAAAATACTGTATTAATTGTTTTCGTTCTTGAACAAAAGTAACTTTAGGTCTGTAAAGTAGACCTGAAAATGTATATTATACACATTCAACTCCCTAACAAAATTCTTTGCTGAATCTGAAAAATGTTCACAGATTCCCTTTGTTTCCCAAAACTAACAGGGTAACAATGTTGATTTACTTAGATGCTGAACCAGGTGAAAGTAAAAGAAAAAGTAAGCAGCTCATTGAAAGATTACTAAACATAGTCCTGTTTTTCCTAGAAGTTTGAGGTGGGGGTTAGGGTCCTGACAATTGAAATGAAAACACTTATGTGAATTTCTAAAGTATAATCCTTACCTTAATTCTTCTGACTATGTCATGAGTCATAAAGAGTAGAGTAGCAAGTGTCTTGCCATCTTAAAGTGCAGAATCTTGGCTGCCTGCCACATACACACACACCTCTTCTTAATAAGTCAGGTAGACAGATGGACCCGTCAGTTTCAGCCCAAATCAGTCATCTGCAGCTTTGGGGTCATATCTCTCCAATCAGTAATATGTTTTCATACATGCTTCCAATATGTATGTATACCTACCCAGCTATTACAAGATTATAACAAGTGCTGCAAAAAAGAAAATGAAAAGATGATATCAAGATAAAATAAATACTATTTTTAAATGCCTTGATAATCACATGGCATTATACTACATTAGATAATATTTCAAGACACAAACGCCCTTAAGTAGAGGTTCCTTATTAATGATAGTAAATATAAATCAATAGATTGTAAATTGAAATTGTAAAGCAGCTTCTTGATAATTTTGAATATTTTTGTCTGAGTTTTTTTCAGATCTAATTTTTTTTTCAATTTTTACTATTTTATTTTTTTAATTGGAATATAATTGCTTTATAATGTTGCATTAGTTTCTGCTGTACAATAGCATGAATCAGCTATACGTCCATGTATACATAGCCCCCTTCCCACCACCTCCCCCATCCCTCCCCTCTGGGTTATCACAGAGCACAAGGCTGAGCTCCCTGTGCTATACAGCAGGTTCCTACTAGCTCTCTATTTTACACAAGGTAGTGTATATGAGTCAATTCTACTCTCCCAATTCATCTCACACTCTCCTTTCTCCACTGTGTCCAAAGTCTATTCTCTACAACTGTAAATCATCAGTACCATGTCTCTAGAATCCTTGTATATGCATTAATATTTGATATTTTTTCTCTTTCTGACTAATTTCACTCTGTATGACAGACTCCAGGTTCATCCACATCAGATCTGATTTTATCCTCATTATTTTTACCTTTTCATGTGACCAGCAAGGATTTTGTTCCAGGAGTAAAAGTGCCCGCTTTGCCATTTATGTTGTTTATTTGCTTGCAATCATGTTCTTGTTTACACTTCATGGTTTCTTTGCAGGAAATCTTTTTAAGTCATGTGTCTATTTTATGAGAGTTAATGTCATTAGAACTAGTAAATATTATCTAAAAACGGTAGTGATAATGCATCTGGGCATACATAAATATGTCATACTGTGCCAAAAGCAAACAAAAGAGTGAGGAAAGCCCCATCAATCGCTCTGAGTTCTGGAAAGCCCACTCTTTCCTCAGGATGGCTCCCTGCGTGTGATCCCACCATGACACACCTTCCGACCTTGGGATCAGTGAGGGTGCTGTGTCAATCCATATAGTTATTATTATATCACTTCTGAGAGGCATGCACTGGACTTGGTAGCACTCTAATGTAAAAAGCTAAAATGCAAGTTTCTAAAAAGACTTTTTACAAGATCAGTGAATTTAGGTATGTGGCAGAAGATCCATAATCCATTCAATTAACTTGTCTGTTATAAAACATCTTACAAAAACACTGAAACCCAGAGGGTCTGGATGACTTCCCCCAATCCCAGTTAGATGGTTCTTGGCAACTAGGAGCTAGAAACCAGATCCTCTGAGCCTCAGGCCAATACACTTCTCATTACACGAGGAGATTATGAATGAGTAAATTTAGCAATTTCGTGACTGAATTAAGTCCTGCTGGCCTCTCTTCAGCATCACGCTGTGTGATGAGATAGAAAGACTCAAGCCAAGAACAAGGAGAAGAAACTGGGAAGTAACAACTCTGGAGATGGGAGATTTTCAGTTCTCTGCAAGATATGAGGGTGAAGAATTTATCTTTCTACTGTCCCGCTGCTGCTGCTGCTGCTAAGTCGCTTCAGTCGTGTCCGACTCTGTGCGACCCCATAGACAGGAGCCCAACAGGCTCCCCTGTCCCTGGGATTCTCCAGGCAAGAACACTGGAGTGGGTTGCCATTTCCTTCTCCATTGTGTGAAAGCGAAAAGTGAAAGTGAAGTCGCTCAGTCGCATCCGACTTCTAGCGACCCCATGGACTGCAGCCTACCAGGCTCCTCCATCCATGGGATTTTCTAGGCAAGAGTACTGGAGTGGCTTGCTATTGCCTTCTCCGACTGTCTCTCTAGCCCCCAGTTTCTGTTTGTCTCACTGACAAAGATCTCTATACAGATTAAGGTTCTCCTGAAAAGAGTTCTTCTGTGCCTCCCGTATCAGACATTCAAAGACATTATATTCAATGTCTCATTGATTATACGGATATATATTCATTACGTTCAAGGACAGACAGCCACAAAGCTGTGATAAAATGATAAAATGCCCCTAGAAATGTGATAAGAAAAAGTTAATTATCTTTCCCTCCTATAATAGTAAAGTCCAGTCAGAGAAGCAATAGCACTATGAGTATTATGGGAGAGATTGTTTATTACGGAACTAGATGTTACACAATTCTGGGGGAAGTTGAGGAAGAAGAAGTCCAGAAGTACCAGAGAAAAGTACCTGGTACAGGTGGACAAGTTTGATGCTCGGTGAAATCAACGGTGGGAAGGCTAATGGAGAGGTGTCAGAAAGGAGGTCTTTGTTGGCCCTTTTGGCTTCCACCACAGTGAGCTCACAGCAAAACATTTCCCGATGGGTCTGGGGTAACTGCTGGTCAATAGGGCCAGCATTTGGGAAGAAGAGCTGGACTAAAACTCACCAGCACCTTGGCCACTGCCCCTAACTCCCTCCACCAACCTTCAAATGGCTGCTGCTTCATTTCTGCCTCTTGAAGATCACATTTCTCTCGCGGGCTGCCTGGTGCTGCCTCTGAGGATGTGGGGCTATCTCCCTGCAAGGCTGCTGCTTTATGTGGGGGATACTCTGGTTTGGAGCAGACCTGGATCACTGAGGATGTGGAGGTGAGGCAGCAAGGTGCCCCCTGCAGCTCTTCTTCTCAGCCTCTTCCTGGAGCCTCCAGAAAGGCATGCAGCTCTGCTGACACCTTGACTTTAGCTGACTGCTATGGTCTGTGTGTTTGTGTTCCCCTAAACTTCCTATGTTGAGGTCTTAACCTGCAATGCAATGGTGGGTCCTTGGAGAGTTGATGAGTTTATCAAAGTGGAGCCCACATGAATGGGATAAGTGCCCTTATAAAAGAAAACCCTGCAGAGCTCCCTAGCCCCTTCTACCAGTGCCAATACAAGGAGAAGTCTGCAACCCAGAGGAGAGCCCTCACCCCATCATGCTGGTATTTTGATCTCAGACTTCCAGCCTCCACATTGTGACAAATAAATTTCTGTGGTTTATAAGCTACACAGTCTGTGGTTTTTTGTAATAGCAGCACAAAGGGACTGAGAAACTCTCCTGGTGGCCCACTGCCAATGACTCACTGATTTGAGGGTATAAAAGGCCAGCCCACTGGTCTCAAGGGGGGATCACTCTGTACTGCAGTCATGCTCCAGAGCTCCCCAAGGGCCAGTCCACACCAGCTGAGGCCTCGTCCTTGCTTAGCTCCTTCATCTGCTCTCTTCTGCTTTTCTCTCTACCTTTTTCCTGAGAGCACATCCTTAATAAATCATAGGTACCAAGGAGATCCAACCAGTCCATTCTAAAGGAGATCAGTCCTGGGTGTTCTTTGGAAGGAATGATGCTAAAGCTGAAACTCCAGTACTTTGGCCACCTCATGCGAAGAGTCGACTCATTGGAAAAGACTCTGATGCTGGGAGGGATTGGGGGCAGGAGGAGAAGAGGATGACAGAGGATGAGATGGCTGGATGGCATCACCGATTCAATGGACACGAGTTTGGGTAAACTCCGGGAGTTGGTGATGGACAGGGAGGCCTGGCGTGCTGCAATTCATGGGGTCACAAGGAGTCGGACACGACTGAGTGACTGAACTGAACTGAACGTGAATTTCCATTTTAGGTTCTTCTTTGAATGCACCCCAAGGGCTTCCCTGGTGGCTCAGCTGGTAAAGAATCCACCTGCAATGTGGGAGACCTGGGTTCGATCCCTGGGTTGGGAAGATCCCCTAGAGAAGGGAACAGTTACCCACTCCAGTATCCTGGCCTGGAGAATTCCATGGACTGTACAGTCCATGGGGTCACAGAGTAGGACACAACTGAGTGAATTTCACTTGAAGGAGTCCCAGTGCATCACCCCACTCTACTGCACTTTCCTCTTCAGTCACATGGCCCACTTGCAGTTCTTGGGCATTGGTTCATGATAAAGTTTCCAAAGTTTTATTAAAGCCATTTTACAGATGAAGAAACTGAGGCACATGGAGGTGAAGGTCATATGGCTTATAAGTGATGGAATTCTGACCCTAGGTTGTTTGACCCTAGACACTGTGCCTCTGTATTGCATTTATTTACATAATTATTTCCTTTATCTACTTGTTTACTTTGGTTATTGTGTGTCTCCTCTACTAAAATACAAGCTCCTTGAGGATACATATTTTTGTGTATTCAGTCCACTGCTGTATCCCTTAGCACCTAAAGAAGTCCAGACATCATACTAGGCCCTCAAATATTTATTAAACTACATAGTTTCTGTGACTTCAAGCCCTTCTTTCTGGATTCAAGAGGGAAACAAATTGTAATAAGGGTAGATTGATTATTCAAATTTCAGCCAACATCCATATCATGCAATAAATGCTTCTTCTTTCCCATCTCGATTCAGCTCTGTAATAAATTGAATGCAATATATTTAAGTTATGTGGTGACTGTTTAAGTATTTGGCTTCCATTTGAGAACTGTGAGTGCCATGTAGCTGTGTACTTGTTGGCTAAAATAGGGATCTCTGGCATCTCAAATGCCAGAATTTGCAATCATGTCATTAAGACCTTAACAGAGACATCAAGGCTGGGAGAAGACCTGCATGAGTCTAAGTGGAAAGTTCATGGCCAAAGTCATCTGTTATGACCACCTAGTACTCTCATTAGGCAATGGCACCCCACTCCAGTACTCTTGCCTGGAAAATCTCATGGACGGAGGAGCCTGGTAGGCTATAGTCCATGGGGTCGCAAAGAGTCGGACACAACTGAATCGACTTGGCAGTAGCAGCAATACTCTCATTGGGACTTAAAGTGAAAGTGTTAGTCGCTCAGTCCTGTCTGACTCATCCAAGTTCTGAACTATTTTAGAAATATATTTCAATAATAAGACAAAGAAATCAAAATATCAGCCTTGCTACAATGAAGGGTGATACTGCAGAATGTGGCTTTGACCTAAAGCCAAATGTTTTCGTAATGCAAGACCCCTGAACTAGACAAACTTACCCATAGTGACTACACAACCCCCAGGCAGGGTCTTGGTCCTCTAAACTGATAGCATGAAAGAACAGAGCAGGACACACATTCTCCGCAGGGACACCAGCTCCCAAGAGGAGCCCAGAGGGGATGGCTAGCAACTCTGTCCTCGTCCTCCTTCTAAATTCACCTGTTAGCCAAACTGCTGAACCTCCCCAAGAGCAGAGCAAGGATAGTGCAGAGAGATGCCAGGAGTGCCTCCTGATGGATTGCCCTTCAATAAAAGGAAGCACTGAATGGGGAATGGTATCGACCTTGCCACAGTACCGCCCATGGGCAATTGGATGATTCTTGGAGGAATTTGGATTACATTTTTGTTTTATGAATTTGGTATGTATTCAAATACATACCAGAGTTTGTATATTAGCCTCTTACAGCTAACATTTTGCTTCTTAGTTTCCATAGCTGAAACTAGATTAAATCATAGAATTTTGCCGCCAAAAGTGAAACTTCAGAGATCATCTGGTCTGGTGTTATCCTTTTTACAGATAATGAAACTGAGGCCCAGAAGGTGAGATGTTTTGTCCTATAACAAAAATGTATGCAGGTCCCCTAGAGCCAGAGTGGGACTCTCTGTTCTCTTTCTTAGTGCAAAGTCTTTATCCAATGACTTATCACCAAATTGTCCCTAGTGCCAAGGAGAGGAAAGAGAACCCCCCCCCCCCAATAATAAGAACCAAAAACATAATATATAGGTCTATTTCACAGTCAAGGTTATGAGATGGCAGTAAGATGAGGTGTTCAAGGTGAAGACAGCAATCATTTACACTAAATGATGTAAAATGATGGCCTTATCCCCTCACTGTCCCTTTCATGATGTGATACCTTGCACTGAAATTTCCCATCTATTCCTCTGCATGGCGCTGTGGTTACCTGAGACTCTCTGTTTAGGAAGATTTTGCTTTTTACTTTCATAAAATTCAGGAGAACTAGGTAGGTGTTTAATATGAATATAAACTCCAATATCCTAAGGTCGTCTGTTTTAAATTTTCATGCACAGCTCAAACCTCCTGGGCATTGTTACTCAATAATCCGACATTTCTATGAATCATATGAGCTTTTTCTCAATAAATGGTAAAAGAAATAAGTGCTATCTTCAGAAACCTGAAGGAGAGGAAAATCTTATTTTAAGATTCTTTCACTTCCTTTAATATAATATGTATATATTAAGGCTGTAAAATGGAACTCAGATATAAAGATCATAAATCTTCATATTTGAAAATAGAAGTAAAAATGTGTTCATCATTATAACTGTATAGTATAAGGATGATGATTTAAGAATTTTATATGCTCATGATTACTGCTGAAGGCATCCCATTATTTGCTTATCCCAGTACTTTTCAATATGAAAAGCTTGTGCTCTATCTTAAATTATACAAAGTTTAGATAGGTGCAGAAGCTGTCTATAGGGAAATGTCACTATTTTAAAATGTCTTATTGAGACTCCTTGCCCATGTAACATAGCAAACAGCAACCTTGAACCATAAATCATAGGTTAGATGTACATTTGGGCCATGGTGTTTGGAGATGCAGGTGCTTTGGTGTGCACTTTGGGTTCCCTAAGTAGGTCAGGCGACTGCAGAGGTTGTTATAGTTTGCAGCATGAGGGCAATTTGGTTGCTAAGGGAGTAAAAACCTTACCTGACGAACTACAGTCTCTCCCAGCAAATTCAGGTCACTGTATTACGGAAATACACTGAGGTTTTCTTTTTTTTTTTTTTTTTGTACTACATGAAAATTATTGCAACCAGGTATCTATAACAGAGAAAAATAGTCCACTGGCTAGGCAATCCTGAATTGTATAGGGTATTGCCTTATGTTCACAAAGTTTGTCTAAAATGGGTGATGATTTGAAAAGATACAGAGAAATTTGTGTGTGTGTGTGTGTGTGTGTGTGTGTTGGGTTTTTGTTTTTTAAGGAAGTAGCTATGTCAAAGAGTATTTTTTATTTTTGGTTTTTGTTTATTTGTTTTTCTCGAGGAGTCTAGCTTTAGTCCAGATTTTCACTCTTTGTAGACTTAGGATATGTTAGGTGACCTTTCTCCATCAGGAAAAAGAAACCATCTTGTAGAGTTAAGCTTATAAAAAGTCAGGCTAGAATAGCACCTAGCCATGGAAGAAGTCGTTTTCGATTCTAACTGCTAGACTCCAGAGAATTGTGTTGCCAATTCTTAAAGCAGGAATTTTGATGCTTTATTCACCTGTGTATCTCCAGAACCTAGAACTGGGCCTGACATCTAGTACTACTGCTGCTACTGCTAAGTCGCTTCAGTCGTGTCCGACTCTGTGTGACCCCATAGATGGCAGCCCACCAGGCTCCCCATTCCTGAGATTCTCCAGGCAAGAACACTGGAGTGGGTTGCCATTTCCTTCTCCAATGCATGAAATTTAGAAGTGAAAGTGAAGTCGCTCAGTCGTGCCTGACTCTTAGTGACCCCATGGACTATAGCCTACCAGGCTCCTCCATCCATGGGATTTTCCAGGCAAGAGTACTGGAGTGGGGTGCCATTGCCTTCTCCTAAGCACTCAATAAATATTGGTTGGATGAAGAATAAATCATTGATTCTAAATTTCAATCCAGTTTTTAACCTGTCAGCATATCAGTTATCTCAAGGGAAACAGGCATGAAAGATCCTTGAGTGTTGTGATAAGTTATGAGACATCTCATGTGAAGTATGTTAGCAAGGTATTTGTCATTCAGTGTCAGGAGATGTTAAATTATTCATGTGTATATTTCAAATAAAGTTTTTCTTTTATGAAATTATTATATAGTAACATCATAACAATGTTCTCATTTCTGAGGCTGTAAGTTTGATAGTGCAGACCTTATCAAATAAATGATTTTCATAATTTATCATAATTGTAAACTTTAACCTAGCCCTTTTGGACTTCCTCTGATACACATCCATTTAATCTTGAGGCATCAGCTTACTCTGAAACCTAAGATAAACGTGCTGTTGGAACACTTTGCAAAGTCCTCACAGTGCCTAAAGTTCAAAAGCTCTGTTTATATTAGAAGAAAGATACTGAAAAGTTATTAACCTGTACTAAAGGGCCAAAATTGACACGAAACACTGAAAACTAAAGCCATGTGGAGTGTTAATTGAGGGACAGCATTTATTTAAACTGAAAATCTGAAAATATAATTACAAAATCATATTGTCTTTTTATTCTGTTAATGACAGAGACCAACTGTAGTCCTAAACCATCATGTGTCAGATTTGCTTGAGGGGATGTATTTATAAAGCCATGTTATATTGGGTGTTAGATACAGATAGGTATAGATATATCTCTCCTGGCTTCCTTGTTGGCTCAGTGGTAAAGAATCTGCCTCCCAATGCCGGAAACATGGGGTCAGTCCCTGAGTTGAGAAGATCCCCTAGAGGAGGAAATAGCAACCCACTCCAGTATTCTTGCCTGGATAATCCCATGGATAGAGGAGCCTGGAGGACTATAGTCCAAGGGGTTGCAAAGAGTCAGATACGACTTAGTGACTAAGCAACAAACAAATATATCTCCTGCTGGTTAGGAGAAAGAGACAGAGGTTATGAGGAATTGGCCTATGTAATTATGGAGGCTGAGAAGACCCATGGTCTGCATCTGCAAGCTGGAGACACAGGAAAGCTGGGTCAGGGGCCTGAGAATCCGAGGGGCTGATGGTGTAAATTTCAATCCAAGGTTCAGAGAGAATGAGATGAGGAATCCCAGCTCTATGAGTGAGGCAGCGGAAAACAGAGCGAGTTAGACCTTCCTCCACCTTTTTATTCTGTTCAGGCCCTCAACCGATTGGATGGTGCTCACCCTCATTGTGGAGGACAATTTACTGAGTCCACTGATTTAAATGCTAATCTTATCGACAAACATCCTGGATCAGATAATTGACATAATCAGAAAAAATTTTTTTTCATTTTTGTGTATTTATTTTTGGCTGCTCTGAGTCTTCCTTGCTGCTCAGGGCTTTCTCTGGTTGCAGAACATGGGCTCTAGACCGTGGGCTCAGTAGCTGAGGCACGCGAGCTGAGTTGCCTCATGGTATATGGAATATTCCCAGACGAGGGATAGAACCCAGGTCCCCTGCATTGGCAGACAGATTCTCAACCACTGGACCATCAAAGAAGTCCACTTTTAGTGAGGGCGTCTATGGGTAGTCAAGTTGACACATAAAGATAATCATCACATATTATTTTCACTAACTTTTTTAAAGAAAAGATGAATTCGAATTCTAGCATCTCTAATAAAGAAGTATTCCTGTCAGAAGATTCTACTTCTAGTTGTATCTTTGCTTATCTATTATTTAATTACACTTAAAACTTAGGATTTTTTAATAGGACACTAAGCCCAAAGCCTTATTATAACCAATGAGAAAAAAAAAAATGTTTTTAGGTCTCACCACTGTTCATCAATCCCTAAAACAATGGTTGGGACATTTCTCAATATACTGTAAGGAAGAACTCAGAGATGGGTCCCTAGGAATATAGGCTTCCCACAGCCACTAAAAACATGCCAAAAATTTCAAAAAGTTGTGCTGATTATATCAGTTTTTGCCAACACAGCATCTTCTAGGATCATACTCCTTAATAACAAAAACAATAATAATAATAAGAGCTAACACTTACATAGCAGTTTACTTTGTGCTGGGAACTGTTTTAATTAGCTTATGTATACTAACTCATTTAATCTCATAACTACCTTCTGTAATAGGTTCACTAATACTACAGCTATATTACATCTGGGAAGTAGGCACAGAGAGAAACATCCAAATTCACACACTTTCTAAATGCAAAACATACCCCAGATTCCATGTACTTTCCCTACTGAGGTATTCATGTACCATATCTATACTCATGTACAGTAAAGCAGACTTTCACGTAAACTGGATCATGTAAGGAAGATCTAATGTGAGATATAACTCAGTTCTTCCAGATTTTATTCTTTTATATTCATTTTTTTTTTATGCTGGACATCATGGCATTTCACCCCTAAATACTTCAGTATGCAGCTCACAAATATAAGGACATCTTATGTAACCAAAATGAATTATTTTTACTCCCAACAAGCCACAATATTAATCCTAATATTAAATCTTAATGAGCTTTAATATCATTTATGACCCGTCTTATTCCACTTTCACAATTCTTCTCCCAACTTAATAGGTTCACTAATACTACAGCTATATTACATCTGGGAAGTAGGCACAGAGAGAAACATCCAAATTCACACACTTTCTAAATGCAAAACATACCCCAGATTCCATGTACTTTCCCTACTGAGGTATTCATGTACCATATCTATACTCATGTACAGTAAAGCAGACTTTCACGTAAACTGGATCATGTAAGGAAGATCTAATGTGAGATATAACTCAGTTCTTCCAGATTTTATTCTTTTATATTCATTTTTTTTTTATGCTGGACATCATGGCATTTCACCCCTAAATACTTCAGTATGCAGCTCACAAATATAAGGACATCTTATGTAACCAAAATGAATTATTTTTACTCCCAACAAGCCACAATATTAATCCTAATATTAAATCTTAATGAGCTTTAATATCATTTATGACCCGTCTTATTCCACTTTCACAATTCTTCTCCCAACAGATGTTCAAAACTGTTCAAACTAGAATCTAATCTAGGACCACAGGCTGCATTTGTGGTTGGGTCCCAATTTCTTTTCCTCCATAATATCCTTGGTTTCTATGGTACTGACTTGCTGGGAGTCCAAAGCAGTTGTCCACTGGAATATCTCACCTTTCAAGATTTGCCTGAATGCTTTGTCATACTGTTTAGCCTGTTCCTTTAGGGCTCTGGGACTCTGGCACAGCCCAGAGCATTTTAGACGGCCCTCTGATCCCCTGTGGTGCTGTGGAGATGGTCAACGTCAAAGTCCACACAATCCCTTGAAATCTGTGGCCCCAACCCAGCACCACAACTTATGAAGGCAGGGAAGCTAAATGTTCAATGAACCTCCCTTCTCGGGGCACACTGGAGCTCTTTTGCCATGAGGTCCTTTCACAGACCAGATTAGAAAGAGGGAGAGAAGTGTTGGCTTCCACTCCTCCAGGTTCCACACATTTCTGTTTCCTCTCCAGTCCCTCCAGAAACTCTAAATCTTCCCTCTAGGATCAGTCCACTTCTCCCTCTCTCAGCTAGGGCTCTTTTTTCCTACAATAAAATTTTACAGAGGAATGATATTCTAGATGCCTGCTTCATGCTTTTTTAAATGAACTCTCCCTTTGTACTTTTGATGCAAAAGACATCAACAAACCTGGAGTTGTCACAGCAATAACAGAAAACGAGTGAACAACCCTTGGCACATACCAGTCAAACAGGCCTCAAGTTTGGCTACAAGAATTAAACAATCTTGGTTATTCTTTAGCTGTTACTACTAACAAACACTTGTAGCTGGACTTGTCCTTCACAAAGCAAATTACTCTCTGACCCATAAACTATACCTTGCACCTGGCTTTCTTTTCCCCCTGCACTCTTGTAGCATTCTGCATCTCAAAAAATAAGGTCACAGGCAGATAACTTCAGAACACAAGACACAGTTACTGAGTTGTCTGATGCCAGCTGTGGCCACTTTGAAACTCCGCAAGAGAAAAAAAAGAAGCAAAACCTTCAAGAGGATATTAAGCCTCTCCCTATTCTCGAGAAAGGGAGGCACAGTTCTTGAGACACTAGCCTGCTGTGTTTCTCTTTTGCCTGGCAAAAATAATAAAGCTCCTCTTTTCTATTTCCTCTAAACTCTGTCTCCATATTTCTATTTGACGTTGCAGGACAGGGAGCCAAAACTTTGGCCACAGAGTTAAGGCCACCCTTGAGGATTTTCTTGCTAGGGGAAGTCCCACTATTTGCTCAAGCTGCTGAACAAGTATGAAACAGAAATTAATATCTTAAGGTGGTTTTACAGCCACAGACATGAAGGTGAGAAAGACAGTCCCTGCCTCCAGGGATCTCACATCTTAGAGGCAAATAGAGGTCATTCAAGTATAGCACACAGGAAGGATCACTGCACAAGAGGCTAGGCAGGGTTTTTCGAAGAAGATNAAACAGAAATTAATATCTTAAGGTGGTTTTACAGCCACAGACATGAAGGTGAGAAAGACAGTCCCTGCCTCCAGGGATCTCACATCTTAGAGGCAAATAGAGGTCATTCAAGTATAGCACACAGGAAGGATCACTGCACAAGAGGCTAGGCAGGGTTTTTCGAAGGAGATGGGTGTGAACACAAATTGCTTGCTCTACCTATGTGTCAGATACCATGCCAAGCCACTATAGTCTATAGGCATACAGTGGGGCTATAACTGAATCCAGGCAATCTAGGTCGAGCCCAAGTACTAAATTCCTAGGCTCTGAACTCTAGGTGATAATAATGTGTCAACATAGGTTCACTCATTACAACCAACACACCATTCTTTTGGGGGAGGTTGATAATGGGAAAGATGTACAGGAGTGGAGGTGGGGCAGATCTTTGTACCTTCCTCTTCATTTTGCTGTGAGTCTAAAACTGCTCTAAAAAGGAAAGTCTATTTTTTCAAAACACGTCAGCTTTACCCAAACTTCTATCAGTTAGATTTTGATTATTAGCCTCTCTTCTAAAGTAGAATTATGCCCTGCAAGGAGCCAAATCCGTTGTTGTGTTTATACCCTGTTGTATTTTTCACCATAAAATCAAATTGCTTTTCTGAATCTGCCTGCAATGTAGGAGACCTGGGTTTGATCCCTGGGTTGGGAAGATCCCCTGGAGAAGGGAATGGCAACCCACTCCAGTATTCTTGCCTGGAGAATTCCATGGACAGAGGAGCCTGGTGGGCTACCATCCATGGAGTCGAAAAGCATGGGACACGACTGAGTGACTGACACACACACACACACACAACACTGCTACCCCTATTCCAGCCACATTGGGAGGCCCTTCCAGAGAGAGGCTCAGATCAGACACCAAGACACAAAGATGACAACACCCCCTTGGAGAGAGATCAAAATATCTGCCACAAGATATTATTGTCCTCTGCCTGACCGCATATTCTCTCTGCCACAGCAGGAGCATTCTGGGTTTTGCATTCAAAGGGCTCTGCACATTATAGGCTGTGGGAAGCAGCTCTGGAATATTAAAGTACTAAATTAACTTTCAGGATGTCAATCATGGGCATTCATGAGCGAAATAAAGGATAGGTCTGTCTCAGGAAGACTGGAGACACGACCAAATTGATGTACACTCATCTTCATATTTCAGATTTTCCACATTTGGGCCAGAATTATGATCCTTGGGTCTGACTTTGTTTCTTGCTGAATCTGGCAGCCTGAGCATCAAATCTAGACAAAGCTAAAACAGCAGGGCTCTGGGTTGATGGCCCAAAAGCTCAAGCTGAGAGCCTGGCAACACGCCTATCCTGACAGCCATGCCCGTTCACAAAGGAGAACAGAACCCGTGCTCCATCTTTGCATCATGCTTTCTGTAAACCCAACTGCTCAGCTTTTGTGAGACTTGACATTATTTATTCCTCAGAGAGGGAATGAGTGACTCAACGAGATCTTGTGATTCACAGAAGTAGGCAGCTGGCAAGTGGGGAGCTGGCACAAGAAAAAGGAAGGCTGGAAGGTAAGGGTTGCTCTGGCCACTCCAAGGTCATTCAAGATGCCCACCCCCCCATCCCCACCACACACCTCCCCACACACCCACACATAAG
>SJYT01062542.1:3835-45060 GCA_006410635.1 Cephalophus harveyi | reverse complement strand
GCATAAGGAAATGTCCCCGCCAGATCCCGGAGTCCCCTTTAACCAGCAGGGAAGAGGTGGTTCTGAGTGAGCCCAGAGCTCCCTAAGGCACTTAGAGAGATCCCCACCAGGATTTTGTTTTCTATGCATCCCCTACCCTGCTCTCCCAACTAGGGCCTGCTCTTCAGTCAGTCTCTTGGCAGGCTGCTCCTAAGTGCTCATCAGGGTCCTTCTCCCTACCTCGCTGCCTGAGTTTCCATACTTATCTCTAGTTTTGCATCCGTTTTTGTGTCTTTTCTGCCCACCAGGGCTAGTGGAGACATACTTATTCTAGAGGTTCAGAGCATGAGTCTAGAGCCAAGCCACTAAGGTTTGAATCTTGGCTGTGCCTGTTCCCAGCTATGACGTTGGCAATGTTACTGAACTTCTCTTGGCCTCATTTTTCTTACATGTAAAGCTGGAATAATAATACCAATTTCTCAGGTTTTTTAAAAGGCCTTGCAACCATTTGGGGAAGGAAAAAAGGAGAAAAAGAGACTGTGAGTCTCTTGAAATAAAGGACCAGATATTATTCATTTTTTTAATTCCATGCCTCATTAAACTCATTTTCTCATTCTTGAGTTCATACTGTGTTCCATTTAACTGAGCAAGATCCATCCCTGTCCTCAAGGAGCTCACAGTCAAGAGGAGTGACCATGAATGACATCAGTGGTTGTAACATAATGTGACGACAGCTGAGGGATAGTTCTGAAATGTACGGCTCTCAGTCCTGGGTTCAAATGCTGGTCCTGTCACTTCCTGGCTAAGTTACTAGCAACTCAGTCAGGTGACTGCTGTGCAGATGGTTAAAAGGTGAAAAGAGACCAGAAGAACACGTGGCACATAGTGTTTAATACATGTTAGTTATAACTGTCAAACTTGTATACACATACATGCATAACAAATATATATATAGGCACACACATTTACTTAATAGGTATCCACTGCAAAGTGCAATGGGAACCCAGGAGTTGGGAAAGCAAGCTTGAGTCTGGCCAAGCTGTCAAGAAGAGGTGATCCCTAGGCACAGTTTTTAAGAATGAGTGAGACAACCAGCAAAACTAAAAGATAACCTACTGAATGAGAGAAAATATTTGCTGATAAGGTTTAATATGCAAAATATATAACAGCTCACATAACTCAACATCAAACGAACAAACAACCTGAGTGAAAAATGGGCAGAAGACCCAAATAGAGATTTTTCCAAAGAGGGCATGAAGATGAACAATAGGCACTTGAAAAGGTGCTCTACATTGTCAAAGAAATTCAAGTTGAAAACCACAATGAGGTATCACTTCACACCCGTCAGAATGGCTATCATAAGAAAGATCACAAATAATGAATGTTGGCAAGGATGTAGAGAAAAGGGAGCCCTCATACACAGTTAATGGGAATGTAAATTGGTACAGCCACTGTGAAAAACAGCATGGAGTTTTCTCAAAAAACTAAAAATACAACTACCATGCTGCTAAGTCGCTTCAGTCGTGTCTGACTCGGTGCGACCCCATAGATGGCAGCCCACCAGGCTCCGCTGTCCCTGGGATTCTCCAGGCAAGAACACTGGAGTGGGTTGCCATTTCCTTTTCCAATGCATGAAAGTGAAAAGTGAAAGTGAAGTCGCTCAGTCGTGTCCGATTCTTAGTGACCCCATGGACTGCAGCCCACCAGCCTCCGTCTGTGGGATTTTCCAGGCAAGAGTACTGGAGTGGGGTGCCATCGCCTTCTCCAACAACTACCATATGACCCAGCAATTCCACTCCTAGGTATATATACAAAAAAACAAAAACAAACCCACTAATTCCAAAAGATACATATATGCAATATTCATAGCATTATTTATAATTGCCAAGATATGACAGCAACTTAAGCATTCATCAATATGAATGGATAAAGAAGATGTGGTATATATACAATGGAATACTACTTGGCCATAGAAAAAATTTTTTGCCATTTGCAACATATGTGGACTTTGAGAACATCATGCTAAGTGAAATAAGTCAGACACAGAAAGACAAATACTGTATGATATCATTTATTTGTGAATCTAAAAAAATACAACAAACTAGTGAATATAACAAAAAAGAAACAGATTCTGTTATAGGGAACAAACTAGGGGTTAACCAGTGGGGAGAGAGAAGGGGAGATGAAATTAAGAGGCACAAACTATTATGCATAAAATAAGCTACAAAGATGCATTGTACAACACAGGGAGTAGAGCCAATATTTTGTAATAACCATAAGTGGAGCATAACCTTCAAAAATTCTGATTCATTATTTTGTATACCTGAGGAGAGTGAAAAAGTTGGGTTGAAGCTCAGCATTCAGAAAACAAAGATCATGGCATCCGGTCCCATCACTTCATGGGAAATAGATGGGGAAACAGTGGAAACAGTGTCAGACTTTATCTTTTTGGGCTCCAAAATCACTGCAGATGGTGATTGCAGCCATGAAATTAAAAGACGCTTACTCCTTGGAAGGAAAGTTATGATCACCTAGATAGCATATTCAAAAGCAGAGACATTACTTTGCCAACAAAGGTCCATCTAGTCAAGACTATGCTTTTTCCAGTGGTCATGTATGGATGTGAGAGTTGGACTGTGAAGAAAGCTGAGCGCCGAAGTATTGATGCTTTTGAACTGTGGTGCTGGAGAAGACTCTTGAGAGTCCCTTGGACTGCAAGGAGATCCAACCAGTCCATTCTGGAGGAGATCAGCCCTGGGATTTCTTTGGAGGGGATCATGCTAAAGCTGAAACTCCAGTACTTTGGCCACCTCATGCGAAGAGTTGACTCATTGGAAAAGCCTCTGATGCTGGGAGGGATTGGGGGCAGGAGGAGAAGGGGACGACCGAGGATGAGATGGCTGGATGGCATCACGGACTCGATGGATGTGAGTCTGAGTGAACTCTGGGAGTTGGTGATGGACAGGGAGGCCTGGCGCGTTGCAATTCATGGGGTCGCAAAGAGTCAGACACGACTGAGTGACTGAACTGAACTGAACTGAACATATAATACTGCACATCAGCTATACTTCAATTTTTTAAAAAATGGGTGAGGGAAGGGTGGAGAATGCAGAAGCTGAAGCCCCAGAATATGCAAAAGCATGAAGCAAGGGAGAACCTCAGCCTCTCTGTAGGACCCCTGAAGGGCCTAAGATCGCTGTGCTGGAGAGACAGGCAGGGGCTGAATCCTGTAGGACCCTGCTAATGTACTGGTATCTTTCCTGGGGACAGCACAGAGCTATGGAAACTGTTCAAGCTGCAGCCTGCTATGAACGTTTTTGCACTTTCTAAATCAGCCACAGTTTCCATAACATTAGCCAGCGATAATCAACTTTGCCATCATGATCCTGAGGCCCCGGCGGCTACTGAAGCAAGACTTAAGAAAGGCTCTGTTTACAAGATTGTAAATCAACTATATTTCAATAGAATAAAAAAAAAAAAAAAAAAAGCTGAAACTAACACACTGAAAATCAACTATATTACAATAATTAAAAAAAAAAAATTTTAGTAAAGAAAGGCTCTGTTCAATGTTATCCACTTCTAGGGCTACAGATATTGTATTTTATCCTAATTCTTTGGGAAGTGATCTGTCTTTTGTGGAAGGGACCCATGTCTTTTCTCTTTTATCTCTGAAAGTACCTAGAACAATACAAGGGCACCTCACATTTTTCCAACCAGTACCAGGTGATGAATTTATATAACCCATGCCCATGGCATATGGGTGCTGCGCTTAATCTCTCAGTTGTGTCCGACTCTTTGTAACCCTGTGGACTGCAGCCTGCCAGGCTCCTCTGTCCATGGGGATTCTCCAGGCAAGAATTCTGGAGTGGGTTGCCATGCCCTCCTCCACGGGATCTTTCCAACCCAGGAATCAAACACAGGTCTCCCACACTGCAGATGGATTCTTTACTATCTGATGGATAACTTCTAGTTATTTCAGACAATTAAGTAGAACATTCTGGTGGAAAGTAGAATTGAGGGTAGGGACATAGACTGTACTGTAGCAAGATGTTAAAAGGTCAAATGCCTGCAGCATATTTGTTGGAAGATAAACTTCGGTGTAATGTACGGCTTTCAATTTTATCACAAAACCTATTAGACAGCTCTTCCTTTTAGACCATGAAATAAGAGTTATTTCTGACTTCTGGTAACACAAAGCAAAATTAGCAACAGAATTGTATCTCCTTTCATTTAGAGGGGAGAAGTGGGAGTGAAAAGAAAACAGTGAATCACATGGAGGAACAGTGGTCTGGGGGTGTACTGGGAAGAACACAGATTCTCCCAAACAGTATCCTGACATCCAGCCTTTGAACTCAGACTCATTGGCTCATTCATTCATTCAGCAGCTCTTCACTGGGTCCTTCCAAATATGAGATGCTAAGTATACAATGGTGGGCAAAATAATACCATCTTGTTCTGTATCTCAGGAAGAGGACACTGAGGAAGGGGAAACAAATTTTAAAGGAGTAAGCACACTAAACAGGAGTGTTCATGATAACGCATGATAAGCGCTATGAACAAGGAAAAGGGAGACCCACTTTAGGCTGCGTGGGGTCAAGGCAGGTCCCCATGAGGAAGAGTCAGAGAAGAATGAGCAGGAAAAAACTAGCACAAGCCTAATGGGGAGAGGAGTCCAGGCAGGGGGAGGCTCCAGGCCAGGCCTCACGCAGGTGGGAAGAACTGGGTGAACACAAGGAACAGAAGGAAGGCCCAGTGGATGGCGGAGGGGCTCGCAAGAGGCCAGAGGTGTAGAGACTAATTAGGACAGTCGGAAAAGATGCAAAATGATAAGGGCCTTCCATGTGATCCACAGCCTCTCTTCCAACTCAAGATATTCCCTGAGTCCCAGTGGCATGTTCCAGGGAAGAATGGCAGCTGAGATTGGGGAGAGTGACACAGGTGGTAAAGACGTATCTTTTATTTTTTACTTAAATACTTTACCAACAAAGATTCATATGGTCAAAGCTATGGTTTTCCCAATAGTCATGTATGGATGTGAGAGTTGGACTTTCTTTGGGAAGTGATCTGTCTTTTGTGGAAGGGACCCATGTCTTTTCTCTTTTATCTCTGAAAGTACCTAGAACAATACAAGGGCACCTCACATTTTTCCAACCAGTACCAGGTGATGAATTTATATAACCCATGCCCATGGCATATGGGTGCTGCGCTTAATCTCTCAGTTGTGTCCGACTCTTTGTAACCCTGTGGACTGCAGCCTGCCAGGCTCCTCTGTCCATGGGGATTCTCCAGGCAAGAATTCTGGAGTGGGTTGCCATGCCCTCCTCCACGGGATCTTTCCAACCCAGGAATCAAACACAGGTCTCCCACACTGCAGATGGATTCTTTACTATCTGATGGATAACTTCTAGTTATTTCAGACAATTAAGTAGAACATTCTGGTGGAAAGTAGAATTGAGGGTAGGGACATAGACTGTACTGTAGCAAGATGTTAAAAGGTCAAATGCCTGCAGCATATTTGTTGGAAGATAAACTTCGGTGTAATGTACGGCTTTCAATTTTATCACAAAACCTATTAGACAGCTCTTCCTTTTAGACCATGAAATAAGAGTTATTTCTGACTTCTGGTAACACAAAGCAAAATTAGCAACAGAATTGTATCTCCTTTCATTTAGAGGGGAGAAGTGGGAGTGAAAAGAAAACAGTGAATCACATGGAGGAACAGTGGTCTGGGGGTGTACTGGGAAGAACACAGATTCTCCCAAACAGTATCCTGACATCCAGCCTTTGAACTCAGACTCATTGGCTCATTCATTCATTCAGCAGCTCTTCACTGGGTCCTTCCAAATATGAGATGCTAAGTATACAATGGTGGGCAAAATAATACCATCTTGTTCTGTATCTCAGGAAGAGGACACTGAGGAAGGGGAAACAAATTTTAAAGGAGTAAGCACACTAAACAGGAGTGTTCATGATAACGCATGATAAGCGCTATGAACAAGGAAAAGGGAGACCCACTTTAGGCTGCGTGGGGTCAAGGCAGGTCCCCATGAGGAAGAGTCAGAGAAGAATGAGCAGGAAAAAACTAGCACAAGCCTAATGGGGAGAGGAGTCCAGGCAGGGGGAGGCTCCAGGCCAGGCCTCACGCAGGTGGGAAGAACTGGGTGAACACAAGGAACAGAAGGAAGGCCCAGTGGATGGCGGAGGGGCTCGCAAGAGGCCAGAGGTGTAGAGACTAATTAGGACAGTCGGAAAAGATGCAAAATGATAAGGGCCTTCCATGTGATCCACAGCCTCTCTTCCAACTCAAGATATTCCCTGAGTCCCAGTGGCATGTTCCAGGGAAGAATGGCAGCTGAGATTGGGGAGAGTGACACAGGTGGTAAAGACGTATCTTTTATTTTTTACTTAAATACTTTACCAACAAAGATTCATATGGTCAAAGCTATGGTTTTCCCAATAGTCATGTATGGATGTGAGAGTTGGACCATAAAGAAAGCTGAGTGCCAAAGAATTGATGCTTTTGAACTGTGGTGTTGGAGAAGACTCTTGAGAGTCCCTTGGACTGCAAGGAGACCCAACCAGTCCATTCTGAAGGAGATCAGCCCTGGGATTTCTTTGGAAGGAATGATGCTAAAGCTGAAACTCCAGTACTTTGGCCACCTCATGCGAAGAGTTGACTCATTGGAAAAGACTCTGATGCTGGGAGGGATTGTGGGCAGGAGGAGGAGGGGAGGACAGAGGATGAGATGGCTGGATGGCATCACCAATTCAATGGACATGAGTTTGAGCAAGCTCTGGGAGACGGTGAAGGACAGGGAAGCCTGGTGTGCTGCAGTGCATGGGTGGCAAAGAGTCAGACACCATTGAGACTGAACAACCAGTGTGGCCTGGCACAACTCAGTTGCCTGGTGCATAAAATGCAGGTAACAGTATTCTCTGTAGAGAGTTGTAGAAAAGATTGCATAGGGATCAGCAAAATGAGTGAAGGGCATCAAAGGTGGAAAATTCCAGTTATAAAATAAGTCATGGGAATGTAACGTACAGCATGGCAACTATAGTTAATAATACTATATATATATTGCATATTTGAAAGTTGCTAAACGGAGATTTTAAAAATCTTCATCCAAGGGGAGGGGTGGGGTAATATTTTTTGGTAACTACAAATAGTGAGGGATGTTAACTAGATTTACTGAGTGATCATTTTGCAACATATACAAATATTGAATTATTATGTTGAGCTCCTAAAATTAATATAACGTTATGCCAATTACACTGCAAAAAAAGAAAAGACAAGCCTGCAGATAAGTGGAAGTAGCCGCCTCGTCCAAGGAGGGTGTTCAATAAATGGTTGTCGCTGTTTTTGTTGGGAGGAAAGGAGTTTGAAAGGCAATCGAGGATTTGAAAGGCAATCGAGGAAGTATTCAGTAGAATCTACCCGGTGTCTGGACAAGACTTGGGGGTGGAGTTGGAGATTCCAACAGGAGCCGGGTTTCAGCCGGGGCAGTTGTGTCTGGGTGTGAGGCCACCAACAGAGAAAGGGACTGCGAGGCGGGGGATGGGGTGCACTTGTTGAATGACTCACGCGAGGAAGCGAGGGGCGGCGCGCCACGGGGGCGGAGCGAGAGGAAGAAAGAGGCGGAGGGAAGCGCCAGAGCACAGGCGAGGTCCTGGAAGCGAGCGCGGTAAGGGGACCACGGTAAGGGCTCCGGGGGGTCGCCAGGGGCGGGCGCGGGCACCGGGGAAGCCGGAGCGTCCGAGCTGCAGCCGCGGCCGCACGGGGTGGCGAGCTTGGCTGGGCGCGCGCGAGAGACGCGGCCTGCGAGGCGATTCTCAGCCCCGCGGGTGTGCCCTCTTGGGGGGTGGGGGCAGGTAACAGCTGGTGCCATAGCGAGAGGGGGTGGCCTTCTTTGACTACATGACTTCTGGGGTCCTCAGGACGGTGGTACTTAGCCTAGAATCGCCCCTTACACCCCCACCCCTCTGGCCCGGCTCCGGATGCGACCCCGATGGCAGCAATTTCCTGCAAGCTGATCCCGCTCCACCCCCACCCCTCCACCCCTCACCCCCTCTCCCCGTCCCTACTCCCCTACCAGAAAGTGCAGGGACCCGCCCTGGCTGTGTCCACCCCTCCTACCCTGCCGATCGCCTCCCTCCCACTGCCCACCCGTCAGGACTTCTGTCACCCCACCGCCAACAACTGAAGAAGCAGAGGGACCCCAAACCAGATCTGGGCATAGGGTAGGGGCTGCACCTTTAGGCAACACCCTGAGAGGCCCAGCTTAGATGTGGACCGAAGGCTAAGTGGGTGTGAAGGGACTTCACCACCAAAGCCCAGCTGTAGTGTTTTTGCTTCCGGATTTGAGGCAATGGCCTAACTAGGCAAAGATAATCTAATTTGGCCTTATGGCAGCAAAGACTTCCTGGAAGTCCTCAAGAAATAGGGTGCTCAGGGTTCTGACAGCCACCCTTTACTGCTCACACACGCACTGTGTGCTGGGTGCGGAGCTGCTGACTTGTGGACCTCACCCCTTATCCTTGTTCTAGCCCCTTAAGGTCCATTACCTGCGCTTGGCAGTTGAGAAGCTGCGGCACAGACACTTCAAGTTACTTACCCCAAAGCCAGGCTACCGAGTAGTCAGGATCTGAACTCAGGGCTTCCTGATTCCAAGACTTTCCACCCTAGGGCATCATACTCCCTCTACAATAACATCAAGCACCGAAAGTGAAACTTGGTCAAGTACGGATCCCCTTGGCTGATATTCCTGGCAGCTTAGTAGGAAACTGAATTGTGTATGAAAATATGTTCATTTTGCATGGAAGTCAGTGGTTGTCATGGAGTCTGGACCTGCAGAGGACAGTGGCCTGTTGACTGGGCAGGAGGTTGGATAGGGTTCATGGTCCACCTGGACTATGCCCGTTGTTCTGAGCCACGTGATACTGATGATTTATTTCTTCCTCAGACATTCTTTCCTCTTTGTATCAGCTCTTCTTTCTCAGTCCTCTCCTTGACCTGTTGTTGTTCTTCCTCCTGTTGGTATTCCCTTGGCCTCGATGTTCACATTCTCTAGCACTCTTCTTACACAATTTTATTCCTGTTTCCCACTTTACCTGGAGTCTTGGTCTTTGGTGTCTTCAGATCTAACCAGAGAGAACATGCCTTCTTTCCTCTCCTTCCTTAGCACCCTGTGCCTACCTCTAGGGAAGACTTCTGCATGTTGTATAACTGCCTGTCTTCCCAGTAGACTGTGAGTTACTTTAGTATTGATTTCGTCTTCTTTTGTATCCTTTGGTCTGCACATAATAGACACTCAGTAAATATTTATGTAAATTAATGACCTTGTAATGCATTGAAATTTTTTCAGGGTAGTTTATAAGTCTTAAGGGCTTCCCTGGTGGCTCAGATGGTAAGGAATCTGCCTGCAACACGGGAGACCCGGGCTGGATCCCTGGGTTGGGAAGATCCTCTAAAGAAGGGAATGGCTACCCACTCCAGTATTCTTGCTTAGAGAATTCCATGGACAGAGGGAGCCTGGTAGGCTACACAGTCCGTGGGGTCACAGAGTCAGACACGACCAGGTGACTGACACTATAGGTCGTAAAACATTTCACTGTGCCTTCTTTGGCATCCCACTCCACTCCACCTCTGACCTGTCACCGTCAGTCTGTTAGTGTGCATGCGTGTGTGTGTGTGTGTGTGTGTGTGTGTGTTGCTGGGGAAGGAACATTAGAAAGTGAGTTTGCAGGTGGTTGGAAGTTAAGATTAATGACAAAATGAAAGTAAGTTTCCCAAATAGGGGAGTTGATCCTAAGGGTGTTTTTATGGTTGACGTAAATGTTCAGTCACTGCACGGTGACTCACTTCTACTTTCCTTAGATAGTGGGTCAACCAGGAAGCTGAGTCCACTCAGCTAGAAGAGAAGCAAAGACAAGGTCATCATGGCTTCAGTGTCCACACATGAAAACCAAGAAAAAGGTCCCCATTTGCCACCACCAAGCAAGCAGGTATGTATTTATAATTTGAAGTCTGCCATCTGAAGAGGAATATCATAGAGGACTTCCCCTTAAACCTCATCCTTGATCAATTGTCTTACTTTTCTCTGCCTGGGGCATTGTAGGATAGGCTCAAGGAAAATAGAACGGAGAAGAAAAGTATGTTTCTGGCTGTCTTGAAAAGGAGACTTTTATTTACAAAATCTTTTCTTTACTCTTCCCTGTTTAGAATTCAACTTAACTAACTCTTCTATAGGTTATCAGTGACTAAAGAGGTTTCCTTTAGCAGAGCAAAACTCTATTGAATCCAACAGAATGCCACATGATGCAGGTTTTTTACGTTTCTGTTACCAAGGCTAATCATGCTAAGGATGTGCTGCTGACTGTGGTTACTGTTCGAGATGGCAGAGCCCTTAACTACTAAATTAGTCATCAGATTGAGAACCCAAGTGTTAACTGGGGCACAGTTTTTCAGCTTGTTGAGAATGAAGATTATGTGTCTCGGGGACACATGAATGAAGAAAAGAGAAGGTATTGTGATGGGTAAGTAGAGTTAATGTTCTCTGAGGTCAACTTTTCAAGCTAAAAATGGGTTATGAGGATTATATTTAAGAGCAAAGTTTAGGAGAGGCAAATAGGCAAATGATATCATGTCACAAGGAAAAGGATTTGGACACCCAAGTTGCCTCTGTGAAATGGAGAGCCATAAAACATTTACGGCCCTACAGAAAAGGCTCGCCAGAGCTCCCTGAGGACACTCTGCTGGTACTTCAGTCTTGACTGCAGGACTCACAGCAGCTGTGATAGTCGGGTTCCCTGACCCTGCGTGTGTGTGTGTGTTTAGGGGAGGGGAAGGAGAGAGATGCTTATCTCTGCCACAGGCAGAACCAAGAAGAAATATTTACACTGGGGTAAGGAGGAGTGTTTGCTGAGCTAACGTAAGTGGAGCATAAGAGCAGCTCCTCCCCTGGTTGCTGTGGCTCACCCTGAGCACCGCTTCCGCGTGCTGCCCTGGGGGAGCTGTAGGGGAAGAAGAGAGGAGTTGCCTGCTTGGGTGGTAGGTAGAGCTCTGAAAGCACTGGCACCTCAGGGTCCTTGTATCTCACCTCACCAAGTAAAGTGCTTGGCACAGTGCCTGGCCCAGGGGCAAAGTTCGAGAATGGTAATCACCATTCACAGTGACATCTACTACAGAAAGTCCAAAAAGAACATTTGCAAAACCAACAGGGTGAACTTCAAAAGCCATAGACCTACAAGAAAATAACTAGAATTCCAAGAGATAAAAGGCAAAGGACCTACATAAGTAATTCACAAACAAGGAAATATAAGTGTGATTTAAGGAAAAATTTCAATAAAGTTTGTTTCTAATAAACAAATGAATCACCCACCAAATGGGAAAAATTATTTATGAATTATATATCTGATAATGGTTTAGTATCCATAATATATAAAGAGCTCTTACAACTCAACAACAGAAAGACAACCTAATTAAAAAATGAGCAAAGGGCTTGAATAGTTATTTCTCCAAAGAAGATATACACATGGTCAAAAATCTGATGAAAAGATACGTAATGTCATTAGTCATTAGGAAAATGCAAATCACAACCACTAGCATGACCACAATCAAAAACGGAAACAATTTAATTTTTTAGTTTAAACAAATTAATAATTTATATTAAAAGCATTTAATGTGCTAATTTTAAAAAAGAAGTACTGGGGTTCAACCCCTGGTAGGGGAACTAAGATCCCATAAATTGCACAGTGCAACTAACAGAAAAGAAAGAAAACAGAAAATAACAAGTGTTGACAAGGATATAGAAAAATTGAAAACCTCATACATTGTTGGTGGGATTGTAAAATGGTGCAGCTCCTGTGGAAAACAGTTTGGCAGTCCCCCAATAAGTTAAACACAGAGTTACAACATGGCCCAGCAGAACGGAAAACTAAAACTTGTACAGGAATGTTCACAGCAGCATTATTCACAATAGTCGACAGTGGAAATGGTCCAGATATCCATCAGCGGATGAATGGATAAACAGAATGTGTTATGTGCATACACTGGAACATTACTGAGCCATAAAAAGAAATGAAATACATGTTACAACGTGGATGAGCCTTTGAAACATTACACAAAGGAAAAGAAGCTAGCCATACAAGGTCACATGCTGTGTGATATTGTTTGTACAAAATATCCAGAATCAGTTCAGTTCAGTCACTCAGTCATGTCCAACTCTTTGCGACCCATGAATAGCAGCACGCCAGGCCTCCCTGTCCATCACCAACTCCCGCAGTTCACTCAGACTCATGTCCATCGTGTCAGTGATGCCATCCACCCATCTCATCCTCTGTCGTTCCCTTCTCCTCCTGCCCCCAATCCCTCCCAGCATCAGAGTCTTTTCCAATGAGTCAACTCTTCGCATGAAGTGGCCAAAGTACTGGAGTTTCAGCTTCCTTGACTAGACGGACCTTTGTTGGCAAAGTAATGTCTCTGCTTTTGAATATGCTATCTAGGTTGGTCATAACTTTTCTTCCAAGGAGTAAGCGTCTTTTAATTTCATGGTTGCAGTCACCATCTGCAGTGATTTTGGAGCCCCCCAAAATAAAGTCTGACACTGTTTCTCCATCTGTTTCCCATGGAGTGATGGGACCGGATGCCATGATCTTTGTTTTCTGAATGCTGAGCTTTAAGCCAGCTTTTTCACTCTCCTCTTTCACTTTCATCAAGAGGCTTTTTAGCTCCTCTTCACTTTCTGCCATAAGGGTGGTGTTATCTGCATATCTGAGGTTATTGATATTTCTCCCGGCAATCTTGATTCCAGCTTGTGCTTCTTCCAGCCCAGTGTTTCTCATGATGTACTCTGCATATAAGTTAAATAAGCAGATTAATGGTTGCTAGGTGATTAGGGAATGAGGAGAGACTCCTCGATGGGTATGGATTTTCCTTTGAGGGTGATGAAAAAGTTCTGGAACTATATAGATATGGCTGCACAATATTATAGATATACTTAATGCCATTTATTGTATACTTTTTATTGTATACAATGGTTAAACACATTTTTGTAAACCAACTATACTTCAATATAGAATACTTTAAAAAATAAAGTATACCAGAGTATGAAAAAAATTTTTAAGTAAAATGGTTAAAATGGTAACTATTATGGGTATTTTACCATAATAAAAAATTAATGAGTCACTGAACAACAAAAGATTACAACCCAGAGAGTGAGTAGAATTGCAGGGGAAGTGACTGTGTGCAGAGGCTAGAAGTAAGAAGAAAATGTGGGGACTTCCCTGGTGGTCCAGTGGCCAACACTCTGAGCTTCCAATGCAGGGAGCCAGGGTTCAGTCCCTGGTCAGGGAACTGGAGCCCGCATGCCACAACTAAGAACTGGTGCTGCTGCTGCTGCTAAGTCGCTTCAGTTGTGTCCGACTCTGTGCGACCCCATAGACGGCAGCCCACCAGGCTCCCCCGTCCCTGGGATTCTCCAGACAAGAGTACTGGTGCAGCCTAGTTAAATAAATATTTAAGAAAGAAAATGTGGCCTCAGCAGTAATGCATTCTGACCAGATATCTGCTTCATGCTCGCTAAACCATGAATCACTGTTTGCCTCTCAAAAAAATTCTTTTCTTGCTCAAGTTCACCCAGTGCTTGCATCTGGAAAGCACTGGCTGAAACCGGCTATTGCTCAGTGCTGGCAGCCCGGATCTAAGGCACACACGCTGTGAGACCAGAGGGAAGAGACCTCCTTGCCCTCCTCGGGGGGAAAATAGAACAGATGCTTTTCTGATGATTTCAGTCAACTCATCATGTAACTTCCCTTGCAGAGTCTGTTGTTTTGTCCAAAATCAAAACTGCACATCCACAGATCAGAGATTTCAAAGATTATCCGGGAATGTCAAGAAGAAAGTTTCTGGAAGAGAGGTAATCGCACCCCTCTTATTTGTTGTTAACACTGTATTTGCTGCCTAATATAAACTGCCTAATATCATATTAGAATTATGGTAATGATTTTTTTTTTTTTTTGAGCAGGAACTTTGCATAATTCCGGGAAGAACATTGGTATCTGAGGCTGTTTGGAATTTAAATCCATATTGAGACTTTTTTAAGGGCAGGGACAATATCTGATGTAGGAGCTGTTGACCCTCCTTAGCAAAAAGTGATTCACCCCTAACACTTTCCTTCATGTGACCAAGAAAGTGAACCAAGAGTGTTAACTTAGAATTTCTTGAAAGAGTAGACCTTCCACAATTCCACTGGACTGTAACCTTCATCAAGTTCAGGTTCATTGCGCCCTCCTAGAGCCAAGCACAGTGCTTCACGTATAAAAATATCTGAACCAGTTAAATATTTGTGGAATGAATGAAGAGTGGGAGCATTCTGTTAATACTTCCCTTACAGTGTCTGGAAATAACTTTTTCTGTCAAGTCTCTTTCTCTTTCTGGGCCTGCTTTATATAAGACAAGGGTGTGAATTCAGGCAGTGCATTAAAGTCCCATCTAATTTTAAAAATTCATGACTTTTCATTTGAAAATGTCATACTAGAGCCTCTAGATATAGTCCCAATATTGCTGGCATAGAGATAATTTTACTTTGAAATACTCATTTTGATTTCTTAAATCATTCAAATCCAGTATCAATTGTTTTGGAAATAACACTGCTTAGAAGTTGATATTTGCTATGCATTACTGTTTATTGATTATGCTGTTAGAAATTATTTTCTGATAACCCATGAGTAAGTAATTGAAGTAAGCCCCTAGTAGTTTAACATTACAGTATGACTCATTTGCCTACCATCAGGTAGATAGATCTGAGTGGAAAAGCTGGTTGCTATTTGATTTGGCTTGGTTACTAGGAAGAGCTAGCAACCAAGCCAAATCAAATTATATATATATACATATATATAAAATAATAATCCTGTTAATATATATAATATATATATATATATATATATATATATATATATGTTAGCACTTCTCCCTTCTTTCGGAAGAAGTCATTTGACACATTTTGACTAGAAACTACTTTTGCCAGACCAACGTGTCTGTTTTTAAAAATCATCTCTAAACATTGCCCATGTTTACTGCAAATATAGTAATTTTCAGAAAATAAACATATCCAAATCGTGCAACAAAATGGCATTAAAAGACAAAAGCAGGGCACTATCCTAAACAGGATGTGCATTTTATTGTCCTTTTTTTAAAAAAACTTTTTTGCAGGATTGAAATTTTCTAAATATACAGCTCATGGCAACTCCCAAATTCCCCAGCTCGGTGCACACACACATGAAGATGCCTGTGTTGTATGTAGTGATGAGAGTGATGATGCATGGTGGGTGTTGGAGATGGAATTGCAGGGAGTCTAGATTTTGTTATGTTAATGCTGTGCATTAGGTTGAGTGCCTGGGGCAGACCCCAAGAAAATTCTCCATGTGGTGCTTAATATTTGTCAAATAAGTAAAATAACAAATGACTAAGATCTCACTGCCAAAGTAAGAAGAAAAAAACAGTAATTCTCCCTGACCTCTAGGGGAGGTGCCAAATTTCAAAATACCAATACTTAAGGGCTTTTTTGTTTTACAGCTCTGCCTTTTTCTCTTGTAAGCATGCTTGTCACCCAAGGACTGGTCCATCATGGTAAGTAAGAGTTGGTGTTTAGTAAATGTTTTAACTTAAGAGAATCCAGTTTTCTGTGGTCCTCCTGGCAGGTTTTGGTACAATACTTGGCATTTCTGTTTTGGTGAAGGATTTATTTACCCAGGCTTTAGACTGTTTCTAGTCTACGTCCCCATTACTTCTTTCCCATAGATGTCCTCTTCCCTGGAATGAGTGACTGTGTTAGGTTACATGGCAAAGGGAAATTACATTTGCAGATGAAATTAAGACTTCTTTATCCTTTATGAATTTAAATGTTATAAAATGAAATAATAATGTCTTTATACATTACTTCCTAGGTTATTTAGCAGCGAATCCGAGATTTGGTTCATTGCCTAAAGTTGCACGTAAGTGATAGAAGTTAAAAAACAAAGATTCATTTTTATAAAGAGGAAATGTTTATAGTAACTGGAGATAGGAATGTCCAGGTCAACCTCTCTGAAACACTAGTGTCCATTTTTTGCCACATTGCAGTTTTTTAGTTCATTCGACACTTTCTGACAGAAAGCTGAGCAGTAGGGGCTTCACCTTAGTCCTCTCTGAAGCGTGGCCTAGGAGGGCCTGGCAGGAGACACAAGAGAACATCGCCAGCAGAGCATCTGAACAACAGCTCCACAAGGGATTTTAATTTTTTATTTTGGCCAATCTTTTCCAAATATTTTCTGTAATGGACATGATAAATGAATAGTTTTTTTAAATCAGGGCTTTCTGATAACGTTGTTGTTTAGTTGCTAAGTCATGTCCGACTTTTTCGCGACCCCATGGACTGTAGCCCACCAGGCTCCTCTGTCCATGGGATTCTCCAGGCAAGAATACTGGAGTGGGTTGCCATTTCCTCCTCCAGGGGCACTTCATAACTCAGGGATTGAACCTGAGTCTCCTACACCGGCAGGCAGATTCTTTACCACTGAACCGCCAGGGAAGCCCATTTTCTAATATACATTTACCATAAACTTAGGCTTTCACCTTCTTGCACTGATTATGCAGAGACCTTTTATGTCCACAGAAGATGCATTCTGGTGTACCATCCAAAACCTCATTCCCAGCAAGAATAGCAGGTTAGAAATGTTTTCCATGGTCCTGCCTCGTGACCTCCCTCCCCTGCCTGCAAGATAATGTGGCTCCCCATACTCCATCCATACAGAGAATTAAGAGGTCTCCTACCTAGTGATTTGGAGGCTACCCAGAGCCACAACTCAAGTCCTACCTCTCCCTTCCTGGGTGACTTCACAGACTGGTCTGCCAGGTGGGCCGCTCTCCGGCTGCCCGTGTCAGAGCATTACCGTGGCTTGCTATAAGCTGGCCCTTCTATCTTCAGTTCAAAACTGAGGAGATCCAAAAGTCCTTAGTTCCCAATCCTGCTCTTTAATAGAGAGCTTCATTCCCAGAGTTTTTGTTCATTGATCTAGTAAGGTACTTTTGATGTAAGAATTATTGCTGTTAATAAAGAAAGTTCTAGCAGACAACAGAGGTTCCAAATATTTAAATTGTTTATCTTTTCTAACCTGCTTTTACAGTTGCTGGTATCTTAGGATTTGGCCTTGGAAAAGCATCGTATATAGGAGTATGCCAAAGTAAATTCCATTCCTTTGAAGGCCAGCTGCGTGGAGCTGGTTTCGGTCCAGGGCATAACAGGTTTGTACTCTGTTTGGTTAAGAGATTATAATAGAGGTAACTATTAAAAAGTAAATGAAAGGTCATTCAACCATTTGTAATATTAAAATAGTTTTTAACATTGACATGTTGAAAAAAATTCAAAGTTTGAGTTGTTGCTATTTAACTTCATTAATAATTATGATTTAACTGAGTTACCCATTTTGTTTGCTCATCAAACATTTAGTAAGTACCTACTATGTTCAAGACATTGTACAAGTGTCTAATGAATGCCTTAATCAGCAGACACAGCTTCTACAGTCACAAGATTACACAAGTTTAACCAGGACTCTCAACTGCAAGACTTTCTCAGAGCTTTTACTATTAATATAAGTTGTGATGGTCATGAGGGGATACAAGCAATAGGACTCTGGAGTTAGCCACATTACCTCTGCTGTTAGAGTCGCTAGGTTCAAAAGCAGTTCTGTTTACTTACCAAGTTGTGTGACCTTGGACATGTTTCTTAAACTCTCAAATCTTCAGCTTTCTCATCTGTATAAAATGGCGATCAGAATTTTTTTATGGGATGTTATAAGGAATAGGAATGATTGTTTATGACACTCAGTGAGTGCTCAGTGAATAATAACTATTTCTACCATGGTACTATAGGACTCCTGTTGGGGACACCTTACTCTAAACAGCCCATACTTGTTTGAAAGGCAGCACAGCATGCTGACAACAACATTGGACAGGAAGATCATTGTTGGCCTTCTAGTGGATGGAATTCCAGGAGTCTGAAACCAAGAAACAACGATTATTCCTGAGAAAAAACAAGCTTGAAAACTTTAGCTTAGAAAATACTTCTAAATAATCTAAAATATGATGTAAATGAATGTATTTACAAAACAGAAACAGACTCAAAAACATAGAAAATAAACTTATGGTAACCAAAGGGGAAAGGGGGTGAGAATAAATTGGGAATTTGGGATTAACAGATGCACAACTACTGTATATAAAATAGATAAACAACAAGGCCTTACTGTATAACCCAGGGAACTATATTCAATATCCTGTAATAAACCATAATAGAAAATAATATAAACATATGTATATGGAGAACTGAATCACTTTGCGTACACTAGAAACTAACACATTGTAAACTAGTGATATATTAAAATTTTTTTTAATCTTTAAATAATATTGTGTTCAGACTAGAGCTTCCAGTGTCAAAGTATAAGCCAACATTTTTGCTTCTGTTTTAGGCACTGCCTGCTTACCTGTGAGGAATGCAAAACAAAGCATGGATTAAGTCAGGAGAGAAGTTCACAGCCTTCAACTTCCTAAACTCTGTCTGTGGGCACTGAAGTCTCTAAGAGCATCTGAATTTGTACACCTTTAAAATGTCAAGTGTACTTTAAAATAACTTACTTATTGTGGAACAGCAACATTGTGATTCTCTTGCTCTGTTGAAATGCTTTCCTGTTAATTTGAATTGAGCATTCCATGTTTTCTGCTGTTTAAGAACATGTTGGGAGCATTCATAACACCAAATAACATTGCATTGCACTCTTATTCCTTACAGCTAAATGAAAGAGTTTGAAGTCTTCTCTGATTCACCCCCACTCACCCCCATTTCACTCTTGCTTTTGTTCAGGGTTTTAGGATCTCTGATCGAGAACAGGAATGAATGCTGAGAAACTTGGGAAATCATGCCCAAAGAAAACCAATGTGTATGGAGGTAGAAATATAGAAATACAAGAAAGACTGTGTCTATGGGAAATGGTTTATAAAATGTAGGGATCAAGCTTTTAACTTAATGAAAAATATTTCATTTGAGAGCACCACAATATAAATCAGCTGTCCTTTTAGTGACCTTAGTGATTTTATGTCTGCCCGGTATGGTGAAGTTTTGGGAAAGCTGGTTGTTTTAGGTTACTTGCTTAGCTCATGGTCAGTTCTCGAGAACTGGGGCTCTTTTGTATGCTGCTGCTGGCTTAAAAGAATAAACACAACTTCTCCAAATGTCCCTCTGGAACAGTTTGCATATTTCTGGGAGGAATCACTGGAAGAATTAATTCAGAGACTGATAAACTTCAGGATTTTAAGGGAGCTCAGAGGGAGCCAATCAAACCCCAAAAGTTGCATTCCTATTCTCACGCCAGGTTTTTTTTGCATGAAGACAAACTCTCCTACTGGGGACCTTTTGTCTTTGTTAGGTTGTCTGAGCCCTACATGAAAATTTCTGCATCTTTGTACTTTCTCAGGAAAATGCTTTATATATATGTGTCACCATTCATTTAATGAGGGTTTGTGTATGTACACTTTACATTTTACTTAACTCATCTTGAAAACTGTATCATGGAGGTAGAAAGGAAAACCTCATTGAAAGTTAATGCTTAAAAATAAAAAAATTCAAAGAAAAAAATTAATGCTTGATATATATTTTATTTTCTACATAAAAATATTTAGAAGTTTTTATTTTTACATGGATATTAAGTATATGAAATGGAGTAATTTTGACCATGTCTCTTTTTATATTGTGGGCTTCTCTTTGGCTCATATGGTAAAGAATCTGCCTGCAATGCAGGAGACTCGGGTTTGATCCTGGGGTAGGGAAGATCCCCTGCAGAAGGAAATGGCAACCCACTCCAGTTATCTTGCCTGGAGAATCCCATGGGCAGAGGAGACTGTTGGGCTATAGTCCATGGGGCTGAGAAGAGTCAGACACAACTGAGCAACTAACACCCACACACTTTTATATTACATATCCTGGGTTTTCTTCCTGTCAATAAAATTCTTTTTGTATAAATCAGGATGCAGAGCCAATATCCTGGGTTCGTGGATGCAGTTTAACTCCTAGTTCTGACAACTAGCAATTGATGACTCTGTATTATCTCAGCTATTGGCAGAAATTCAGAATTGGGCACATTAATTTTCTGTGTTCCAGAAAATGAATTCCCAGGGATCAGAGTATTTTCACATTGTTAAGCACAGCAAGTCAATGTGAAAACTCATCTTGGGGTAGTGGGGAAGGATGAATCTATTATTGCTGAAAGGAACATTATGCTTATTGCTGACATCTTCATAGTCCTTCCGACTCCAATTGGGTTTATGGTTTGGGCTCTCTGATTTTCCTAAGTGGATAAGTTTCTTATTGAAGCAGTTTATCACAGTGATCTTAGCGCGAAAGAAAATCAATCAGGGAAAAAATCTCGAAGGTCAGCCAAGAAATCTTGAATATTTTGCTGCATTATCTCTTGTTAGGAAACAGGTGTCTGAGGGTGGCTCTGTTTTTGCAGGAAAGATGTTAAAGGAGCAGCTTTTGTCTGTTAGCATTTAGCAGTTATCAACACTCACCAGCAAGGTGGTCATAAGTTTTTGAAGCAGTATTTTTGTGATTTACAACAAAAAAAACCTTGGCAAAGAACAAGATAAAATTGTACATAGAATTGCTTAAAAGAAAGAACTAAAGAGACTACATGGTAAACATTGGCTATCTAACCAGCTTCCTTGGCAAAACTTTCCTTATGCCTTACTGCAATGATGTTCAAGAGTGAAGAAAACGGAAAATTTTCACATTTGGTTTTTGGAATTTAAAATGTAATGTTTAGATACTGCAAAGAAATAGAGGAAAACAATAGAATGGGAAAGACTAGAGATCTCTTCAAGAAAACTAGAGATACCAAGGGAATATTTCACACAAAGATAGGCACAATAAAGGAGAGAAATGGTATGGACATAACAGAAGCAGAAGATATTAAGAAGAGGTGGCAAGAATACACAGAACTATACAAAAAAGATCTTAACCACCCAGATAATCACAATGGTGTGATCACTCACCTAGAGCCAGACATCCTGGAATGCAAAGTCAAGTGGGCCTTAGGAAGCATCACTATGAACAAAGCTATTGGAGGTGATGGAATTTTAGTTGAGCTATTTCATATCCTAAAAGATGATGTGGTGAAAGTGCTGCACTCAATATGCCAGCAAATTTGGAAAACTCAGCAGTGGCCACAGCATTGGAAAAGGTCAGTTTTCATTCCAATCCCTAAGAAAGGCAATGCCAAAGAATGCTCAAACTACCACAGTTGCACTCATCTCACATGCTAGTAAAGTAATGCTCAAAATTCTCCAAGCCAGGCTTCAACAGTACGTGAACCATGAACTTCCAGGTGTTCAAGCTGGATTTAGAAAAGGCAGAGGTACCAGAGATCAAATTGCCAACATCTGCTGGATCATTGAAAAAGGAAGAGAGTTCTACTTCTGCTTTATTGACTACGTCAAGGCCTTTGACTGTGTGGATCACAACAAACTGTGGAAAATCTTTAAAGAGATGGGAATACCAGACCACCTAACCTGCCTCCTGAGAAATCTGTATGCAGGTCAGGAAGCAACAGTTAGAACTGGACATGGAACAACAGACTCGGACCAAATCAGGAAAGGAGTACATCGAGGCTGTATATTGTCACCCTGCTTATTTAACTTATTTAACATCATTATTTAACATTTAATTTTTAACATTTATTTAACATTATTTAACATTTAACATCATTATTTAACTTATTTAACATCATGCAAAATGCCGGGCTGGATGAATCACAAGTTGGAATAAGTTTGCTGGGAGAAATATCAATAACCTCAGATATGCAGATGACACCACCCTTATGGCAGAAAGCGAAGAACTAAAGAGCTTCTTGATGAAAGTGAAAGAGGAGACCGAAAAAGTTGGCTTAAAGCTCAACATTCAGAAAACGAAAATCATGGCATCTGGTCCCATCAATTCATGGCAAATAGGTGGGGAAACAGTGGAAACAGTGAGAGACTTTATTTTTGGGGGCTCCAAAATCACTGCAGATGGTCATTGCAGCCATGCAATTAAAAGACGCTTACTCTTTGGAAGGAAAGCTATGACCAACCTAGACAGCATATTCAAAAGCAGAGACATTACTTTGCCAACAAAGGTCCATCAGGTCAAAGCTATGGTTTTTCTAGTAGTCATGTTTGGATGTGAGAGTTGGGCTATAAAGAAAACTGAGCACCAAAGAATTGATGCTTTTGAACTGTGGTGTTGGAGAAGACTCTTGAGAGTCCCTTGGACTGCAAGGAGATCTAACCATTCCATCCTAAAGGAAATCAGTCCTGAATATTCATTCAAAGGCCTGATGCTGAAGCTGAAACTCCAATACTTTGGCCACGTGATGCTAAAAATTGACTCATTTTAAAAGACCCTGAAACTGGGAAAGATTGAAGGCAGGAGGAGAAGGGGACGACAGGATGAGATGGTTGGATGACATCACTGACTCAATGGACATGAGTTTGAGTAAACTCCAGGAGTTGGTGATGGACAGGGAGGCCCAGCATGCTGCAGTCCATGAAGTTGCAAAGAGTCAGATATGACTGAGCGACCGAACTGACTGAGATACTTTATTTGTGGATGTACCTATAAGAAGAGACAAACGATATCTGAAATCACAAGTGTTGTCCTGCATGTGTATTTTATTTAGATAACATGGTAAAATGTTCTTAACAGTGGCATGCATACATGCTAGGTTGCTTCAGTTGTGTCTGACTCTTTGCAACCCCATGTCTGTAGCCTGCCAGGCTCCTCTGTCCATGGGATTTCCCAGGCAAGAATACTGGAGTGAGTGTGTTGCCATTATCTCCTCCAGAGGATCTTCCCAATCCGGAAATCAAACCTATATCTCTTATGTCTCCTGCACTGGCAAGTAGACTCTTTACCCCTAGCACCATGTGGGAAGCCCATTAATAGTGGAGAAGGGCAGTGATGAGAATGGGATGATCCTCATCCAATCAGAAAACATCATTGAAGTTATTTACTTTACTCCCATGTGATACTTCCTGAATATACATTAGAAGGACTGATGCTGAAGCTGGAAAAAAAAAAGGAAGCTTTCTATACTTTGGTCACCTGATATGAAGAACTGACTCACTGGAAAAGGCCCTAATGCTGGGAAAGACTGAGGGCAGGAGGAGAAGGGGACGACAGAGGATAAGATTATTGGATGGCATCACTGACTTGATGGACATGAGTTTGAGCAAGCTTCAAGGGGGTTGGTGATGGACAGGGAAGCTGGGCATGCTACAGTCCATTGGGTTGCAGAGTCAGACACGACTGAGTGATGAACTGAACTGACACTCCAGTGATGCCAGAAGTGTGTTTCTGTCTAGGTAACGTATGTATGGGTGACTAGAAAGGACTCTATAAAAGATATTTTAAATTCTGAGCCATTGCTCAAACGATCCACCCAGTATTAGCTAGGGTGACCATTTGTTTCTAAATTTTGCTTTGGTGTGATCCTGAAGTTCAAAAGTTATTGCTGGAGTTTAACTACATTCTGCATGAAATAAACATCTCACAATTTAAAAAACAGTAGCAAAATCCTCTTATGTCTGATTCATTTACCAAAGTAGATCATAATTTCCAGATTTTTCAATATATATTGTATGTTATCTATCTATATATATAATGATATGCTGTATACAATGCTAATGTATTTTCTAAATTCTCATTTCAGCAAAGATTTTCTCTTCCTATGCTGTCAGAATGATTTTGCTAGCTTGTTAACATTGTGATAGTAATACTTATCTTGAATGACTTAAGTAATGAAAATGTCATGTAGGTAATTTTCTTACTATTTACAATGTAATTTGCTAATCAACAGAAAACATTTTCACTTTGAAACTCTACACCCAAATCTGAACTATAAAATCTGATTTCATAGACATTTATAGAGTTGTAGAGATTTCAGTGACTAACCCAGAGGCTTCAAAGTCTGGGACCAGAACATGTAGTTGTGTGAAGCTGGACCAGTGGAATATTATACACTAGCATATTCTTCACTTGCTCACACATGCAATAGTTGCACCATTAAAGTCAAGGACTCAGTTCCTCCTCAAGGTCTGTAGCTAATACTCTGAGTATGTCCCTTGGGATGTTTCGAAGATACTAAAACTCCGACCAGGTGGGAGCAGTTAACTGTATGCTGCCCACAAAGCACATAGACCTCAAACTGTTGGAACCAGAAGGTTGATGACGTCAACTCCCGATTACCTCACCACCAACCATTCAGGCTAAGATCACCTGCTTCTGACCCAGATGCCAGAGGACCACACAGGGGAAAAAGGAGCTGGCACCAGGAAGAATCCTCCTTCTTTTCAAAAAAGCAATGCATGTGCCTCCTCCTCATTAAACTTTCCCTAAAATCTTGCCTCAGTCATCTATGTAAGAAGCTGATTTATGAACTAAGTTCCCATGTCTCCATTCTCTGGCCATTGAATAAGACTTCAATTTCAGCTTTGAACTCATTTTTGACTGCATGAACCCCAATAGAAAAAGAACATTCCTCACTGAGGCAGGGGCCTCTGCTGGGCTTGAGCCCAAATGGGATCCTTATGACCTAATTCGCTAACAAATGGATGTTAGCTATACCAACTAACTTCCTCTATAGTCCAAACCTGTGTGATTGTGTCATGCCTTTGGCCCATGCTAGGCTTTTTCACGTGATCTGCCTTCAAGTTTCATCTGCCTATTTTATGCTTACGCAGCTGGTCATTCTGAACTTTAGAATGACTCATTATACACTTATCTCTTTTCAATTTCATGGAACTATTTTCAGACTCAACTATCTGTCCTTTTCAGTCCAAAATTTGTGATTAAAGTTTTGTGTCACCTGCACTGAAAACTAGTTTGACCCTTTGCTTTATTAATGTGTAATATTCATGTTGTCTAAAATATCTTTTGACTGAAGGACTGTCTTGAAGAATTTATATCATAAAATACTTTATTAGATTCTCTCATTTCTAGAAGTGGCTGGGTCAAGAATAAGGATGGAAATGGGGAAGTGACAAGAGAAGGAACCTGGGAAGTAGAAATTAATGATGGTGAGGAAACAAATATCAAAAAGGAAGCTCCCTGGGGCTTCCCTGGTGGTCCAGTGGTTAAGCTGTCACGTTTCCACTGCTCTAGAAGTGGCTGGGTCAAGAATAAGGATGGAAATGGGGAAGTGACAAGAGAAGGAACCTGGGAAGTAGAAATTAATGATGGTGAGGAAACAAATATCAAAAAGGAAGCTCCCTGGGGCTTCCCTGGTGGTCCAGTGGTTAAGCTGTCACGTTCCCACTGCATGGGGCACGGCTTCGATCCCTGCTTGGGGAGCTAAGATTCTATGTGTCACACAACATGGCCAAAAAATAGAGGGGGGGAAAAAAAAGGAAGCTTCCTAACAACGTTTTGAAAACCAGAGCTTATGATTTGGAAGCCCAGAAATGGCTTCATCCATTAACTCCACAATACACAAGGCAATGTGTTTGAAGAACTAGGGATACATACATATATAAAATAATCCCTACTTTCAAAGAGATTAGTGCAGGAGGTAAGATATTTAAATACATAGCTATAATACAATGTGATGTAACGTCTGTGTGAGATAGATACAAGTGAAATGCCTTTAGAATGTAGAATGCCAGGTCACTTCTGCTCCCCTTGTGATTGTGCTACTGGCCCAGTTCTTTTAACGATTCATTTATTTGGGTACACTGGGTCTTACTTGTGGCACACAGAGTCTTTTAGTTGAGGCAAGCACTCTTAGCTGCAGCATGTGAGATCTGGTTCCCTGACCAGGGATTGACTCCCCTGCATTGGGAGTACCGGGAAGACCCTTGAGTAAGCCAATTCCTTCTCTCTTTACATACAAGCTTTTTGCCAACTAATTTTGTATTTCTCTCCCATTGTTAGTGGGATGTACTTACCTATCTCTTGACCTTGGGCTTGTCCATATGACTTGCTTTAGGAAAAATATGAGGCAGAAATGAAGGTATGACAGTTCCAAATTTAGGCCTAGAGTGATCTGTTTCTACTTAGGTTTCTATCGTGACTGTAAGAACATGCCTAATACTAGTTGCAGACACAATATATAGACTGATTTATCAGTTTCACAATTTCCTAAGGTCTAATTCCTATAACGAATCTCTATCATTCAGAACAATTCTACTTTCTTATCAAACTCTAATACAGAAACTGGGTAGCTGGAAGCAAGGAGCTGCCATAAAAACCTAAAACACATGGCACTGGTTTGGGAAACAAATGGCAGATGGATACCGGCAGGACCTTGAGGAGGCTTTCACTGAAAACCTAAAGGGCCTGGATGAGGGTGAAAAGGAATTATAGGGAATAAAGGAAAACGATATTGGAAGCTGGAAGAGACCCTAACTGTGTTGTGAAAGTCGCTGTCGTGTCCGACTCTGTGATCCCATGGACTATATACAGTCCATGGAATTCTCCAGGCCAGAATACTGGAGTGGGTAGCCTTTCCCTTCTCCAGGGGATCTTCCCAACCCAGGGATCGAACCCAGGTCTCCTGTATTGCAGGCGGATTCTTTACCAGCTGAGCCACAAGGGAAGATTGTGTAGTAGAGTTTAGCAAAACTGCTACCTGTGGTAATATGGAAAATAAAAATATATATACCTAATAAACTTGATCTAGTTATTTCAGGTCAGTGCTGAGGATGTCACCTGGATTTTTCTGTGTAAGTAAAATGAGAGGCAAAACCTTACACAATGAACAAATGTGATTAGGAGAAAACATAAAGGCTCAGAAGAGTCTTTTAAGCCAGTAAAGTATTCTCATATACAGAAATAGCTTCCAGGCAAAGGTCAAATTCAGAGAAGGGCACTAAGATTTCATTTCAGATCTAAGAAAGATGACAGTGCCTCAGGACATTTCAGACACACATGGCCTTCTCCAAGTCTTAAAGGGGTAACTTTGAAGGCCCTGTCCAAGGCTTCCAAGAATTTTAGGAAGGTCGTTCATCAGCCTCACAGGGAGGCCAACATAGAAGACTATTTCTAATAGACTTACAGGGGCTTTTGTGTAATCGAGTGGACCTAAGAGCTCCACAGGTTTAAAAAATCCTATCAGCTTGGATAGGAATAATAGAGACACCTTTGAGTCCCTAATTCCTATGGGAAAGAGGCAGCTTGAGAGCACTACTCAATGGCAATCATGTGCTACCTTTGTGGGAAAGGATGACTCAGAGGCCAGGACCAAGCGCCCCAGGGGTTAAGCCTCAGTTCAGTTCAGTCGCTCAGTCGTGTCCGACTCTTTGCGACCCCATGAATCGCAGCACGCCAGGCCTCCCTGTTCATCACCATCTCTCGGAGTTCACTCAGACTCACGTCCATCGAGTCAGTGATGCCATCCAGCCATCTCATCCTCGGTCGTCCCCTTCTCCTCCTGCCCCCAATCCCTCCCAGCATCAGTCTTTTCCAATGAGTCAACTCTTCGCATGAGATGGCCAAAGTACTGGAGTTTCAGCTTTAGCATCATTCCTTCCAAAGAAATCCCAGGGTTGATCTCCTTCAGAATGGACTGGCTGGATCTTCTTGCAGTCCAAGGGACTCTCAAGAGTCTTCTCCAACACCACACTTCAAAAGCATCAATTCTTCGGCGCTCAGCCTTCTTCACAGTCCAACTCTCACATCCATACATGACCACAGGAAAAACCATAGCCTTGACTAGACGGACCTTAGTCGGCAAAGTAATGTCTCTGCTTTTGAAAATGCTATCTAGGTTGGACATAACTTTTCTTCCAAGGAGTAAGCGTCTTCTAATTTCATGGCTGCAGTCACCATCAGCAGTGATTTTGGAGCCCAAAAAAATAAAGTCTGGCACTGTTTCCACTGTTTCCCCATCTATTTCCCATGAAGTGATGGGACCAGATGCCATGATCTTCGTTTTCTGAATGTTGAGCTTTAAGCCAACTTTTTCACTCTCCTCTTTCACTTTCATCAAGAGGCCTTTTAGCTCCTCTTCACTTTCTGCCATAAGGGTGGTGTCATCTGCATATCTGAGGTTATTGATATTTCTCCCGGCAATCTTGATTCCAGCTTGTGTTTCTTCCAGTCCAGCGTTTCTCATGATGTACTCTGCATATAAGTTAAATAAGCAGGGTGACAATATACAGCCTTGACGCACTCCTTTTCCTATTTGGAACCAGTCTGTTGTTCCATGTCCAGTCCTAACTGTTGCTTCCTGACCTGCATACAGATTTCTCAAGAGGCAGGTTAGGTGGTCTGGTATTCCCATCTCTTTCAGAATTTTCCACAGTTTATTGTGATCCACACAGTCAAAGGCTTTGGCATAGTCGATAAAGCAGAAGTAGATGTTTTTCTGGAACTCTCTTGCTTTTTCCATGATCCAGCGGATGTTGGCAATTTGATCTCTGGTTCCTCTGCCTTTTCTAAAGCCAGCTTGAACATCAGGGAGTTCACGGTTCACGTATTGCTGAAGCCTGGCTTGGAGGATTTTGAGCATTACTTTACTAGCATGTGAGATGAGTGCAATTGTGCGGTAATTGGAGCATTCTTTTGCATTGCCTTTCTTTGGAATTGGAATGAAAACTGACCTTTTCCAGTCCTGTGGCCACTGCTGAGTTTTCCAAATTTGCTGGCAGATTGAGTGCAGCACTTTCACAGCATCATCTTTCAGGATTTGAAACAGCTCAACTGGAATTCCATCACCTCCACTAGCTTTGTTCGTAGTGATGCTTTCTAAGGCCCACTTGACTTCACATTCCAAGATGTCTGGCTCTAGATTAGTGATCACATCATCATGATTATCTGGGTCGTGAAGATCTTTTTTGTACAGTTCTTCTGTGTATTCTTGCCACCTCTTCTTAATATCTTCTGCTTCTGTTAGGTCCATACCATTTCTGTCCTTTATCGAGCCCATCCTTGCATGAAATGTTCCCTTGGTATCTCTAATTTTCTTGAAGAGATCTCTAGTCTTTCCCATTCTGTTGTTTTCCTCTATTTCTTTGCATTGATCACTGAAGAAGGCTTTCTTATCTCTTCTTGCTATTCTTTGGAACTCTGCATTCAGGTGCTTATATCTTTCCTTTTCTCCTTTGCTTTTCGCCTCTCTTCTTTTCACAGCTATTTGTAAGGCCTCCCCAGACAGCCATTTTGCTTTTTTGCATTTCTTTTCCATGGGGATGGTCTTGATCCCTGTCTCCCGTACAATGTCACGAACCTCATTCCATAGTTCTTCAGGCACTCTATCTATCAGATCTAGGCCCTTAAATCTATTCCTCACTTCCACTGTATAATCATAAGGGATTTGATTTAGGTCATACCTGAATGGTCTAGTGGTTTTCCCTACTTTCTTCAATTTGAGTCTGAATTTGGCAATAAGGAGTTCATGATCTGAGCCACAGTCAGCTCCCGGCCTTGTTTTTGTTGACTGTATAGAGCTTCTCCATCTTTGGCTGCATAGAATATAATCAATCTGATTTCGGTGTTGACCATCTGGTGATGTCCACGTGTAGAGTCTTCTCTTGTGTTGTTGGAAGAGGGTGTTTGCTATGACCAGTGCATTTTCTTGGCAAAACTCTATTAGTCTTTGCCCTGCTTCATTCCGCATTCCAAGGCCAAATTTGCCTGTTACTCCAGGTGTTTCTTGACTTCCTACTTTAGCATTCCAGTCCCCTATAATGAAAAGGACATCTTTTTTGGGTGTTAGTTCTAACAGATCGTGTAGGTCTTCATAAAACCGTTCCACTTCAGCTTCTTCAGCATTACTGGTTGGGGCATAGACTTGGATAACTGTGATATTGAATGGTTTTCCTTGGAGACGAACAGAGATCATTCTGTCATTTTTGAGATTGCATCCAAGTACTGCATTTCGGACTCTTTTGTTGACCATGATGGCTACTCCATTTCTTCTGAGGGATTCCTGCCCGCAGTAGTAGATATAATGGTCATCTGAGTTAAATTCACCCATTCCAGTCCATTTTAGTTCGCTGATTCCTAGAATGTCGACGTTCACCCTTGTCATCTCTTGTTTGACCACTTCCAATTTGCCTTGATTCATGGACCTGACATTCCAGGTTCCTATGCAGTATTGCTCTTTACAGCATCGGATCTTGCTTCTATCACCAGTCACATGCACAACTGGGTATTGTTTTCGCTTTGGCTCCATCCCTTCATTCTTTCTGGACTTATTGCTCCACTGATCTCCAGTAGCATATTGGGCACCTAATGACCTGGGGAGTTCCTCTTTTGATATCCTATCATTTTGCCTGTTCATACTGTTCATGGGGTTCTCAAGGCAAGAATACTGAAGTGGCTTGCCATTCCCTTCTCCAGTGGACCAAGTTCTGTCAGCCCTCTCCACCATGACCCGCCCGCCTTGGGTTGCCCTGCAGGCATGGCTTGGTTTCATTGAGTTAGACAAGGCTGTGGTCCTAGTGTGATTAGATTGACTAGTTTTCTGTGAGTATTGTTTCAGTATGTCTGCCCTCTGATGCCCTCTTGCACCACCTATCATCTTACTTGGGTTTCTCTTACCTTGGGTGTGGGGCATCTCTTCACGGCTGCTTCAGCAAAGCACAGCCGCGGCTCCTTACCTTGGACGAGGGGCTGTTCCTGACCTTCCACGTGGGATAGATCCTCTAGGCCCTCCTGCTGATCCTTGGGTTGCTCCTCCCGGCCGCCGGCCCTGGCCTCGGGCGTGGGTGGCTCCTCCCAGCTGCCGCCTCTGGCCTCTGGCCTCGGGCTCAGGCTCAGGGTCACCGCCCTTGGCTCCGGGCTCGAGGTGGCCCCTCCCAGCTGCCACCCCTGGCCTCGGGCTTGTGGTGGCTCCCCGGGGTCACCGCCCCTGGCCTCTAGCTCGAGGTGGCTTCTCCTGACTGCCCCTGACCTCGGATGCGGGGTGTTTCCCCCCGGCCGCCACTGGCCTCGGAAGTGGGGCAGCTCCTCCCGGCTAAGCCTAAATCCTAGTCAAAGCAACACAGGACTGGCGGGGTTTAAGTGCCAAAGGTAAGTGACTGCTGTGTCTCATTCTCCCTCCCCCTTTAAAAAGGAAAGTCTAAAGCAGCAAGAATCTGGGACAAACAGGGAAGATTACTTCTAAGTTCATAGGAATTCAGACTGAGAGGAAGGATACTTAAGGACCTTTACCTCATCCACACCTGGACCTGACTAGACGATGAGCTCCTAGACCCCGAGCTGTCACAATGGAGTTCCGGAAAAAGTATGAGTTTATTTTGCATGTGAGAATGGTGTGAATTATTGTGGTCAAATAGGGGGCTGAAGAGAGCTCAACATCTTCCATCCCATGTTTTTTTAAATAACGTGACTAGGTGTGGAGTTTATGCTCCTGTCTTGAGGCAGGTTTACAAAAAATGCTTCGGGACTTCTGAGGCAAGGTCAGAAAAAAAGGCAAGTTTCTGAAATGCTTGCTGCACTCACACTAGAGCCCTAATGATCAAGTATAGTCTAATGGCCCTGAGCACAACATGCTGTGGGGAGCCCACGCTACCCAAAGAGACCCAGCAAGGTCCTGAAGCTAAGAGAAGCCTGGCTAGGCCTCAGGCCAGCGGCCTGCTGTTTCCATTCCATCTAGCACCTGACTGCAAACCTCAGAGACCCAGAGCCAATTACTCAGCTGAATCCTTCCTTAAATTCTGACACAGAAAAACTGAGACAATGAATTGTTGCTGTTGTAGGCCACAAGGTTTGGGGATGATTTGCAGCAGTTAATTAACTGAAATACTGTTTCTGGTGGAAATGTAATACAATTAAGTATAATTTAGATGAGACCACAATTTCACTTTCCATTCACCTGAACCAGAAACAAACATTATGTCAATAATGAAGAAAATATAGTATACCAAATTTTTACTCCCCTGGAATTTGCAAATTTTTCAAACACCGCTTTTTCAGGGCATTGGGCTATTCACTGTATGTTGCTTTATTTGAGTCACATTCTTTGTATCATAATTAAATATTCAGATAAATGACTTTATCTCCTATCCCTACAAAACTTTCTTATGATTGTACTTAACCCACTCCAGTATTCTTGCCTGGAGAATCTCATGGACTGGAGCCTGGAGATTAATACCTGTCAGGCTCCAGTCCATAGGATTGCAGAGTCAGACACGATTGAAGCAATTTAGCACACAGGCAGACTAGAAACAATAAGACCATAAAATTAATGGAGATACATGTTCCTTTATATTTTATTTACCATAAACACTAAGAGAATACAGCAAACACTGGAGAAAGGCGTTTTAATAATAATAATTTTGATGTAAAGTTTAACACTTAAAATTATGCTTGCTCTCCCCCCCACCCCAATTCAACATGCAGGTATCATTTATTTCCAGATGCAGTGATTGTAGAGCATTACATTCTCTTGAAAGTTTTATAACAGAGTATCCTTGCCCTGTAACTTAAAACAATTTCATAAACTATGTATAATCATGGTATAATAACATCATTCAAAGAGTTCCCCAAATGACTACATTCACACAATATTAATATTAAAGTCTTGAGTTTTTAAAACATCATCTCAATAAGCCAAACCACAAAAACCCAGGTTCTAGTTTTAAATGTGTTTATGAAGACTGCTGCTGAGCTCAAAGCATGCAGATGTTCATGACCACCTAGATGAAGCTGGATACTGAAATTCCTTCAGTAGGTCCAATGATGCAATTTTTCACTCATCCCAAGTATCTCCATATTTGTTTACTTTGACTAGGAAAAAAGCACAAATAATTGATGATGCCAAATAGTAATAAGTGAAAGGAACTGTTTTATGTTTGCTATTATTATGACTAAAATTATGTTTCTCATTTGAATAAATGTACATGAGAGTCAAATTATAATTATAAAAAGGGGCTGGCTAGACTTTTGTGAACTGGAGGTTTGACATAAATACGGTATCAAGACCTTTACATATGTATTTGATCTCTAAAACAACCTGATAAGTAAATATAATCCCCATTCTAAGGAAAACAGATTAGTAACTTGCCCAAGGTACAAGCCTAAAAAAATAGGTAAACTGAAATGTAAACACAGGTCTATTTAGGTCCAAAGCCTGGGTACCTTTACAACTTTACCATCTAAAGTAAGCATGGTATACATTACAGGATGTACAATAGTTACCAGTAAATGAAAAATAAAACAATAATGAACGTTTGAATGCCATTTTTCACAGAAATCTCAGATTAGATTAATTTAACCTCTCTTAGGAGATTAATACCAGTACAAGGAAGAAATGCTTTCCAATATTTTTGTATTTTATGAGATATTATATTTTGAAACATGTTCTTCTATCTTCTCTACTCTTAGTTTTTAGCCTCTCTTCTACACAGCCATCATCTGTGAATTATAACTTTTCAGAAGACCCAATGTAAAGAAGCAGTTGTCAAAGTATAAGGCGATTCCCTTCCTCAAGACTTTTTCAGTGAAGTCTTTAAAGTCAAAATTATTTCATTATTATACTAAGACATTGTTCTGCTTTTCCCCCTTGCTCTTCTTCCTTTATGTGTAGAAGGCAGTTTTCACAGAGCTACATGATGTGTGGGGACATCACTGCTGACAGCTAACTGAAAATATGCTTAGATGTTTAAAATTTCTGCCATAATTTCTAACTAGCTAAAGTAACAACGAATATAATCTACATAAACAAAAGCTGAGAATTTTTAAATGACACTTTCTGACTTAGTGAATCTACATTGTACTGTTAAATTTCTGTCTAGGTTCTAGAACAGAAATCACAAACTGTTCATAACTTTTTTCTTTAAACTATATAAAGCGCAAAAAAAAAAAAAGCTTTCTTTTTACAAAGAAAAACAGTTCACATCACTGTATCATGAAACACAACTTCAAAACTGTTCATAGCCAAAAGCACCAATGTCCAAATCCAGCAAATATCACTCATCTACCGTGTTATCTTTTCTTGGTTTTTAGCACTAGAAGGCCCAACCAAAACACAACATTCCTGACACATCAAACGATGGCACTATGCTATGCAGACATACAGTAGAGCAGATTACAAAAATGAGAATACTACCACCTGCCCTCACGGAGCTTACAGTCTAAATTCTCAAATTAATTAGAAGATCAGAGTACCAGTGAATCTTCACATATTACAGAGTAATAACTACTAAATACATAAGGCTTATGTTTTACGACAAACATTAACAAGTATTGCTGATTACAAATCTATTTTAAAGCTGTAAAGAACATCAATAACATGACAGAGGCGGACCACTATTGTAAAATAGGATTAAATGAAACAATTACTACTGATTAGAAATAAAACTAGCTCTAAAGGAATGATCATAATAAAAAATACTAAGGATTTTTTATGTATTTTTTGCATTATCTGTGGCATACTCTCAAGAAGGTACAAAGGACCTTTTTGTTCCTTCAATTTTTAAAGTAGTAAACAGAAAACCTTGAAACAATGATATATCCTCTAAAATTCCTCAAGAAAGATATTACAAAATTTTATACTGAAACAGCTACAAAGCCCTATTCAAAATGCCCTTTTGTTACTGACAAATCTTTGGTGTCAGAAAATTTACTCTGGGTTATGCGCATCTGCTCCAAAAAGTCTTAAATCATGATATTAAAAATCTCTACGTATTAATTAATTATAGAGTGAAGTACTGTTAAGGGGTTTCCCTGGCAGCTCAGTGGTAAAGAATTCACCTGCTAATGTAAGAGATATGGGTTCAGTCCCTGGGTCAGGAAGATCCACTGGCGGAAGAAATGGCAACCCACTCCAGTCTTCTTCCTGGGAGCCTGGTGGGCTACCGGACATGGGGTCGCAACTGAGCAACTATGCACAAAGTACTGTTAAAAGTCAAACTCCCTATTTGGAAATGCCCTAAAAGCTAGTTCATAAGCCTGTAACTCTTTCAATTTCATAGACATACAAGACCATCATTTTATTACTCAATCAGGATTCTGTGATTCTGCCAAAAGTGGCATTATCAATCCAATCTGGTTTTATGCAGTAGATACATCATTTAAAAAAATGTTATCAATTCCCAAGGTGGCTTCTCATACAATCAAATGTTTGTGTAATTTCTACACTAAAAATTTAGTCTTACTGTTTTAAGCTATACTATTTGGAGTTCATTATTTTCTAACATAAAATGGCTTTTGGAACACTTTAAAAAAGGAAGAACTGATAACTATTAATAGTTACCGTCTTAAAAAATGTTATTTTGGTTAATTGCTTGAGGCATTAAATCACACGTTAGTATAATTAAACTAGTGCTGCAGTTTCCAATCCTAAAGAGTAAAGTGATTCAGACTAGACTATCATACCTTCTTTTTTTGGCATTCTTTCCTGCATAGGCCTGACTGAGGGGTCAGTCTTATGTGTTAAAGTAACTTCATATGACTCTCTGTTCTTATTCCTTAATTCCTCATATGTAATATTTTTTCTTTTAGGACTTTCTTCAATGTTGGGATCAGGTCCTAAAACAACAAACAGTTAATAAATGGTGATAAAAGGATTTGAATAAATCCAAAGCAATTAAAGTTTACAAATGCTTCTTACCTACTAAAAAATTAAAGTGAAGGATCAGATTATTACCAGTATTCCAAAGGTTCTGTATTTTCCCCAAGGTAATTATAAAACCAAAATCTACTTCCTCTTACACTTTCAAGCTAGTATTTCTAAAGTTAAAAATATATTTTTTTAAACTACCCATGGCCAGAAGAAGAATGGATATAATATATACCAGCACAATTCACTCATTAAAATGCTAGTGTTGCTCTAAACTGGGAGGTTATTCACACAGTTTATATAATTAAAGAGAAATATATTCTACTAGCGACAACTGAACAAAACTAGACATGGTGTAGATTTAGTAATAGTTCCATAGTTAAATGTTACTGTATCCAGCCTATATATATACAAACAACTCCAGCAATTAAAAAAACATTTATGTTTTCTTGTATTTCAATAATACTTGAAAATAGCTATTGAAAGGTATAAAATATAGTCTTTAACCACAGGAAGCATCATTTTGATTTAGGTCAAATGGATGCAATACTGAGGCAGAAAAAAGTAGCAACTTTTACCTGGGGAACCAGCATTTATTCTCTCTCTCTCCCAAAGAAAGTCAAAGTATGAAAACATTTTATCAAAGAGTCAAATACTGATATAAAAATAAGGAAATGGTTAGGTGACAGGACTAAATATTGGATATAGTTTATAAAATACATAGTTAGCAAGCAAACCCAGATAACATTTTTTAAAAGTTAATTAATGCTAACATAACATTGAGTGAACTATTTAACTTATAAAATCTAACAAACCACTCCCAAAATAATATTTTTCAGAGGTTTTTAATGAGACATAGAAATTAGGTATATCATTTTAATAACATAACCATATGAATTAAAATAACTGTTTTAAAACAGTTTTTAAAAATGGTACTATTTTGAAAGTCAATAGTAAGGTCCCAGCGAATACTCACATTTTTCAAAGCAACATAACTATTCATTGAATATATTCAACTACAATCTTTTACCATAAAGTATACTTGCACTGATACAAAGCAGAGGATTTAAATTTCTAATTAGTTCTAATATTATATACCATGGATAAAAACCAAACTTTTCTTGCTTAAAGAAAAATATTAAAACTGTACACTGCATTTAAAAGGACCTTGCATTTCATTAGTAATAAGTTACTGAATTCATTTCCTTTCAGCATAAATGATATTTTTTAAATTCTGAAGGAGACAGCTTATACTAGATGAGTAGTTAGGAATCCTAGATTCTCATTCTCACTCTGACAACATTTAATGAATGTCCTTGGGCAAATCACTAAGCTTCTTTGAGTCCTGGTTTTCTCAACTGTGAAATATGGAAGTTTGAACTAGATGATCTTCACTAAAGTTCCTTCCAGGTCTAATACATTTTCTTATCAAAAAGAAAGACATTTCATTGTTCTGAAATTCTGCAATGAATAATGAAAACATGAATCAGACAGAAAATTAGGGATAATTTCTTTCACTTGTAAAAGCCAAATGAAAATATCTTGCACTGTGTAGGGAGCAAGACTTACAGTAAAGAGCTGGAAGGAACAGGAAAATGTAAAAAAGCACTGATTTAAATCTAACTGTAATAAACTACAATAAGTCTCATAACAACTATGAAAGAATGCTTTCAACTCTGAGAGATTAATAACTTTCAATTCCTGGTAAGAGAAAGCAGAGGACAAATAGGACTTAAACAAAAGGGGAGGATGTCCTGGTAAGGGAGGACTCCAGGAAAGTGAAGGAGGCCACTGTGGGCTCACGTGAGGAACTAAAGTAGCAATCTTGACTTGGGGGCAGGGGGTAAGACAGCAGAGCATGCATGGATGGATAGCTACAGTGGAGGACTTAAAATACATGAAAGTCTGGTCCCTGCTGTAGTCTGTGGGCAGATACCAAAGGGCGTTTTGTCTGTTTTTACTGGCAAAGAAATTATGTAACATGGAATGAAATTTTCTAATGCAAATCCAAGGAAAGATGTAAGACATAGCAAGGGAAGACTTGGTACACGGCTAGAACAGTAGAATAGATTTGAATTTGGGAGACTGGAGAAATGGGAGACACTGTGAGACAGCTGACTTTGGAGATAAAACAATGACTTTAACCATTCTCTCCTATGCTGCTGACCTCTTTTCCTTTCTCACTAATCAGGTGTCTCATGTCCAGCCACTAAGGGGGGAAAATAGGTGAGAATTAAGACTTTCAAACTTTCCTGGTGATCCAGTATAGCACGTGGGTTTGATCCCTGGTCAGAGAACTAAAATTCCATACATTGTACAGTACAGTCAAAAAATAAGACTTAAGAATCTCTTCAGTTATCTCAACTCTTTAACTTCACTTTCTCCTGTCTCTTTTGCAAAGTTAAATACTCATCCCCTCCACCCCCACCACTGACTCTTGCTCTGAGACAGTGCTGTCCAATACAATTTTCTATAATGATGAGAATGTTCTCTATACAGTCCAACACAGTAGCCAGTAGCATACATGGCTACTGAGCAATTGAAATGCTACTAAAGCAACTGAGGAACTGGATTTTCAATTTGTCTTAATTTTAATCAATTTAAACAGCCACATATAGCAGATGGCTATTTTATATCCTGACCAACCTAGAACCCTTTCTGCACCATCTGGAATCTTACTTGATCTATAATCAACACCTTTCTTTTCACTCTATACCTTCTGTCCTTTTAACATATTCACACATAGAGAATAAAATCTGTTCTGTCTGAAAAGAAATGAAGGCCCGAATGTCCCTTTAACCTTGTTTGCTCCCCACAGGTACTGGCTTATTGTATTTATTTCAAAGCACGTGTTTTCAAATACTCTATGAGGTCCACAATCCCTTCTCCAAACCCTTGGGAGTCAGAAATGCTTCAAAAATCAGTTTTAGATTTTAGAAAAAACATTACCATATATATCCCTTATTACTTAATGTCCCTTGAAGTAGTGATGAATAAGCAAACACAACATTCCTAAAACAAAATCTAGAAAAAATATTAAGATAAATAAAGATTATCAATATAGTTCTATCCAGCTGCTATCAGTTTGAGCTCAGGTCAGAATTTTATCACTAATTATTTAAAAATCTGTTCTTTTTAAAAAAGTTTTAGATTTTAGGTAAGGAATTACAAACTTACACTTTGTTTCCAATTCATCTTTCATGGCAAATTAGACTGAAGAAAGCAAAGAAGCAAGCTAGCTAACATTTGCTGACAATTATTAATACTTTTCAGGCATTACCTCTCATTAATTCATTTCATTCCCGAAGTTCTTTAAGAGAGGTATTATCATCTCAACTCAAGAGATCAAGAGACTGAAGGCACCACAAATTACTTGTCTAAAGACATACAGCTAGCAAATGGCAATCACGATTCATATGCAGGCCTTAATCCAAAGTTGATGCTGTTTCACTCACATCACGTGATCTTCAAAGCTAATATTCACACAAACTTCACAAAGCACTTTCACATGGATTTTCTCACTTGACAACAGTTCTGAAAAGCAGGTAATTTTTCTCACATTACAAAGAAGCTAAGAGAGCCTTTAAGGCCACAGTAATAAATAAATTTAAAGACTCTTTCAAGGACCATTTATCATTTCATCTTTGCTATTTCACTAAACATGGTTAGCATTTTCAATTAATGGAGCATATTAATAATTTATTCTTATTTTTCTGTATCTTCCAGCAGACTGAGAGAGTTTTTCAGGGCAAACAGCCAGCTCTTATTCATCTTTACTTCCATACCTAGCAGAGTACCTGATACCTACTGAACCTCAAAAAGTGTTGAATGAATGAAGAATGAATTAAATGAACAGATGAGCAAACAAACATGCTGAGTTTAGGCTGATGGTGGAATACAGAGGTGATATCCAGCAAAAAAGGTCATCAAATAAAGTTTATACATACGTTGGACCATAAAAGCTGAAATTCATTTCAAGAGAAGTTTCTACCTTGGGCAATATGATCAGTAATACCAGTTGGAGTAGATTCATTCAAAGAAGCACTGAATGGAATTGGCTCATAATGAGGAAGCATCTCTTTTTCTAAGTTGTCTGCTGCTGGGGATGTTGCAAAAGATGAATGACCACTCACATTTGAGTCATATTTTGACCTCTGAGAATACTGCCTATAAAATAAAATCATATTGTATAAAGAAAAGGGTTACTGTCTATGCCTTACTTAAAGAAGTGTGTTAAGATACAAAAACTTAAGTCATTTTATAAAGAAATAATATAATGTTAGTATAGTTATTTAAAACAGTAAAATAAAGTCTGTTTCTGCCACAAAAACATGTTCTAATCCACTTATATAACTAAAAAATTGTCACTCTTAACATAGAGAAGAGAAAATATACACCCAATTTTCTATTATTAGGCTTCAGAGATCCTTTTAATGTGTTTAAAGTTCTTGGAAAGAAAAAGTACCTCAGATCAGAAAATATGTCCATTTCTCACATTAACTGGGAAGTTACTTCCACAGGGAGTAAGCAGTCCATATCAACACGATTTTGCTGAAGCAAATATAAATGACAGTAGTTCTCATGGGGTTTCTGTTGCTTGCCATTTGTGACAGGACAATTTATCTACCAAATCTACTTAATTACCTTATTATTTATCTACCTCTCAAGACAGATTCACTTATCTATACTTATTCAATTTAGGATTTGTATCCCTTAAACAACAGGATTAAAAAGTTGAAATCTGTCAAGAGATGAGACTGATAATATTTGGCAATTAAAAAAAATAAGAGTATAGTAAGCAAACGAGTTTGCAAATTAAAATCTCTCATTCTTGGACATGAACTCCCAAAAGGATGCAACTCTTTATTTTAAACTAAACAAATCTTGTTTTTACCTTTAAAAATAAAACTAGCTTTAGCTTGCTGCAAAATGGCAAGTTTCCAGTGGTCCTTCAGTAAGGCAATGTTTCATGCACTCAACTACATCAGTATCTAATTACAGGGTTTTTTTTTTTTTTTTTTTTTTTAGCTAAAATGAAAGCCTTTATAAAGATCTGAACGGCCTACCCAGTTGGTGAAGATCGTCGTGCCTGTCCTGATCGTAAAGCTTCTCCAAGAGGGGAATTCTCAAGATTCTTGAACTTCTCCTGGCAAGTTTTCACATAGGAAAGCTTTCCAGCAAAGTATCCCATGATGCAAGCAACTGATTTGCAAAAATAAACAAAAAGTGTAACTCAATGTGCCTCTTTAGACAAAAATCTTTTCTAAAAGAACATGTCAAAAAAATGTAGTTCTAAATATGTCTCTGGTATGGAAAAACAGATTTCCTGAAATACTGGTAAAAGTACGACATTGAGTTGCATTCAGAGTTCACAGAAAGATTCAGTGGATATAATTCACTTTCACAAAATCAAGTAAGTTAAAAATTATGTGAAACAAATCCCTTAAAATGACAAATTATGAAGTGCTACCTAAGCATGGCTACTGTTGTATCTTTCCAATACAGAAGACAGAATACCCTGGAAAGATTCATAAAAAGCTTCAGACACTCTCTTTTAGGGCAATTTACTATTTTTTATTAACCATATCATAAAACGTAAAGAAACTACTTCTAAATGCTGTTATGTTTATTTACTAATTGCAAATTAGGGTTTTTTTTTAATTACACTTAATTTTAAATAT
>SJYT01062521.1:0-50263 GCA_006410635.1 Cephalophus harveyi | reverse complement strand
ACAGTTAACATCTTAACTATAACAATTGGGGTTCCCAGGTGGCGCTTGTAGTAAAGAATCAGCCTGCCAGTGCAGGAGACACAAGAGTCGTGGGTTTGATCCCTGAGTTGACCAATCCCTGAGTCAAGATCCCTTGGAGGAGGGCATGGCAACGCACTCAAGTATTCTTGCCAGGAAAATCCCACAGACAGAGGACCCTGGTGGGTCACAGTCCATGGAGTTGCAAAGAGTCAGACATGACTAAGGGACTGAGCACACACATTGATAGTTTAGATTAATACTAACTTAATGTTGCTACTATATAGTTTTGTTCCCTCTCTCCTCTGTGCTGTTATTACCATACACCTTATATCTTTATAAGTCTATCCATGCATAATTGTAATTATTGCTTTATGTAATTTTTCTTTAAAAGAAATAGGAGGGACTTCCCTGGTGGTCCAATTGTTAAGATTCTGCACTTCTACCACAGGGGGTGTGGGTTCAATCCATTGTACCATTGCATGCACATGGTACAGCCAAAGAAAAAATTAATTGAAAATAAAAATAATAAAAGAAATAGGAAAAAATTTACCAAGTAAAAATTTAATAGTAATAATCTATGGAGTTACTTTTTTGTAGTTTTCTTCATTTCTTCCTACAGCTTTTGGGATATTGTCTAGTATCTTTTCATTTCAGCTGAAAGGATTCCCTTTACCATTTCTTGAAGGCATGTTTAATAGTGACAAACTCCTTTACTGTTTTTCCGGAAATGTCTTCAGTTTTTTGAAGGACTGTTTTGCTGGATATAGAATTTTTGCATGCGTGCTCAGTTATATCCGAGTCTTTGTGACCCTATGGACTGTAGCCTCCCAGGCTCCTCTGGCCATGGGATTCTCCAGACAAGAATACTAGAGTGGGTTACTATTTCCTTCTCCGGGGAATCTTCCTGACCCAAGGATTGAGCCCGCAGTCTCCTACAGCTCCTGCATTGGCAGGTGGCTTCTTTACCATGGAGCCATCAGGGAAGCCCATAGAATTCTTGGTTGACAGGGTTTTTAATTTTTTTTTTCAGTGTTTTGAATCTCTTATCCCACTGTCTTTGGCTTCTTGGTTTTTGATGAGAAATTGGTTGTTAATCCTATTGATTATTGCTGTACATGATGAGTTGCTTCTCTCACTGCTTTCATAATTCTCCCTTTGTCTTTGATTTTAAATACAGAGCTGTTAGAAATAGTAGGTTTGGATAATTATTTATAACATAGAGCTAGAAAGTGGAACTTCACAAAGCAATATAGGGAATGATTTGCTCCTCTAAAAGGGAGGTAGTGTAGACAAAACTGAAGGATCTATTTTCCCAGCTGAGCTGATAGAAAATATTTTTTCTGGCTTGTGTAACTAGAATAAGAAATAGAAGTCAAGTTGGGGGTGGCCTGGGCTAGGGTCATGTTTGGGAAAGGAGAAGAATTTGTTTAGCAGTAACAGCAGCATCCTGTAAACCCCTATGGCCCTCTAGGTTTATATTACTAATTAAGGCAGTTATGCACTTGTTTTCCATGAATTAAGGTATCTGCATAAGTGTGAGTACCTCAGTGTGTAAATTTGTTGAAGACTTTGTCTCTGGTGCTGTGGGTGATGTATTTATAGCAGAAAGTCTCTGCACTGTTAACTGACAAATAATGATGCTGGAATTTAGTTCAAACTTGTAGAATCACTACATATAACATCACTGACGGTTACACTATATTCCTGTCTCTTTCTGGAACTATGAAAACACAAGATGTCAGCCATCTGAAATATCATGGTAGTCCCCAAACATAATTATTATTTAAAGATATAAAGATTATAACCAGCCTAGCAAACCTAATCTTCGGGACAGCAACATATTTGAAGTTTCAAACTTAGGAGTTTACCATTTATTTTAACAAAATGCTTAAATGTAATGAGAGTAGGAAACAAAATGGAATTATGTGTAATTGAATGCAAATGCAAGGATTTCAGTATGATTAAGCCTCTCTAAGATGTTTTCAACCAGAATTATTTGGGAATAGACAGGAAGAGATGAACGGGAGAAAATAAAGAAGTACCAATACTTTGGCAGGTGAATTTATCCACCTAATTGGAAATGGATAAGATGAGGACTTTGGAAGGTGTTATTCCACTGCTTTTTACACCTTCTAGAGAAGAACTGCTTTTGGACTATATGCTTCTTGAGGGCAGGCTTCATGTTCTATTATTACCCCTTACCCACGCCAACCTGGCAATTGGCTGCCAAGTTCTCAGGAGCTACGCTGTCCTCTTCATAGCCTGTGCTTTGGCTACTACTAAGGATCCAGGAGAAAGAACCTCATCGCCCTCCTTCCTGTTTTTATTTTTTATTTATTTATTTATTCTTTTTTTGTGTGACCCCATGGACTATAAAATCCATGGATTTCTCTGGGCCAGAATACTGGAGTGGGGCCTTTCCCTTCTCCAGGGGATCTTCCCAACCCAGGGATCGAACCCAGGTCTCCCGCATTGCAGATGGATTCTTTACCAGCTGAGCCACAAGGGAAGCCCCTGTTTTTAAAGTCATTTTGCAAGTCCCTTTGCCTCTCTCCTACCTGCTGTTAACTGATTCTCCTGTGATATCCCCAAGGATTAGGCAGCACTGGTGTGTTGAAAAGCTCTACTAACAATTGTCTGTGTGGGCTTGCTGTGCTCATCTGTAAAATGGGATTGGACCAGATGATCTCTCAGGTCCTTTCGAACTCACTCACCATTCCAGGTCTATGACCTGATTCCCTTAGTAACAGGTTGAATATAATGCTGACGACTTTACGGTGCTCAATACACCTAATATCTCCATTTCTTACGTTGGACACCATTCTCTGAGAGGTAAGGTCTCTGCTTCCCAACCATCTCCTTACCTGTTGCATGGGCATATGAGCTAATTTCTTCAAAGATGAAAATTACCATGGCTGTATCCAGAAATGTGTTGAATAAACAGGATGTTCAGAATGTGTGCATATCACCTGCAGTATCAAAAAAGGTTAAACATTGTGGGGGAGGGAAACAGGTGTTTATTTAACAAAATGTTAATATGACTAAAAAGAGTCTCAGAAGATGGTGGACAAGTCCATATTAGAACTGATAAAGCCATTCTTACTTACTGAGCTCAATGAGGAGAAACAAATAAAGGTGAAATTATAAATATGTGTTGGCTGCAGCCTGTCATAAACTGTCCTTTTCCCCTCCCACACTTACATTCTCCTATTCCTGCTACTCTATCACTACCATCACCACCAAATAGTTGTGTGAAATAGAGAAGAAACTCAGGTAAGGTAGCCAGCCAAGCTCTTCAGTTCTAGTAGCAAGCAAAATGTACATACCCCATCCACCAAAAAGCCAACAAGGAAAATAATTCATCATAATCTCTGGGGCATATACATCACCAGAAAAGCACAGAATCAAGCTCTGCCCAACACTGAGTACAAATTAGCTGGACTTGGCTACATGGTGCTCTTCCCAGACGTTGTGGTTAAATTGTAATGAGCTTTTTAGGAAAAACAAGGGACCTGTCTGAGAAATGGATTCCTAGGCAGAGCCAATAGGAGAAACGCTTGATGAGGTTTGGAATTTAAGAATAAGAAGCAATGATTAGAGAAACCCAGATGGGGATGAAAATGATTATATCTGTACTAGACTCCAACTCTGCTTATTTACTTCAGAGAAGTGAAATTAATCTAAGATGTGCTACCAAGTGGCAAGTATTTCCATATACTAAATGAGTGAGTGTTTTATTTAGGGGATGAAAGGTGAGTGTGAAGGATAGTTTAGCCAAATGCTAAGTAGCAGTTATTTCATAAGTATATACAATCAACCCAGCAGAAACTTCTGCAGGTGGACTTTCTAAAAGTATTTGTGTTTTGTAAATAAGTTCATTTGTATCCTAGTTTACATTCCACATATAAATGATATCATATGATATTTGTCTTTGGGTTACTTCACTTAATATGGTTATCTATAGATTCATCTATGTTGGTGTATTTTGTGTTATTTCATTCTTTTTATGACAAATATGCCTTTGTATGTATGTATATGTATATATATGTATGTGTATTACCACATCTTCTTTATCCATTCGTTTGTCAGTGGGCATTTAGGTTGCTTCCATGTCTTGGCTATTGTGAATAATGCTGCTCTGAACATTGTTGAAGAGCACCATTCTTTTGATTCATCTATTTCAACCTTTAAATCTGTTGATTCATCTATTTCAACCTTTAAAAGTATGTGACTAGATATGGTTATTAAAATAATTTTACTCATGTTTTCTGTTTCCTATGGGAGCCTCCTTCCCTCTTAGGAATCTGCAGCCTAAAACTTGGAAAGGGAAGGGTTTAAAACGCTCTGATTTCCAAGGAAAAAATAACTAGAAACTCAGAATCTAGTTTTTCATCAAGTCCCAGCTAATTTACTTGTACCAGAGGCACCAGGCCATTTATTACACTTCAGAATAATACGATGCAACCTTAATTATCTGAAGCATATTTGAAATTCATATTTTTCTAAGAGTACACCAGAGAAGGAAAACGGTTTTCACTGAAAACCTATTTATCAACCCTGATCTAGACTTCACCTTTAAAGGCAGGAAGCTCTCGCAGGAAAACTAGAGCCATCTCACTAACCCTTGGTGGGCCTCCTGAAAGATAGTGAACCCTCTATTCTTAAAGCCCTGTGCTTGATGACATAGCTGCTGTGGTTCATTCACAGAGGTTATTTTTAGAGGCAAGAATTCTCATTTCCCAAAAGTATAACCACAAAATATCTATTTGGAATGAGTCCCATTTATACACTAGGACAACAGTAAAATATGCAGATCATGTCTGTGTAACCTCAGTTCCCTGAGGAAACGTGATATCCTGGTATTCTCTCACCCGGGGGCCTTTACCTCCGTCAGTGGCCCTCCCACATCTAACAAGGTGATTCCTTTGGAAACCAAGTAGGGCCATGGGGTTTCACAGATGTCTTCAAAGTAAGTTTTCATTCCAGAAAAGAAGATATATTTCATCCCTGAGACTTTTCACAATTTAAAACTGACATGGGGACAAAAAGGTCACTCATCTTCAACAATGGTGGTGGCCAGGGTTGAATGCCTTCTGAGGAAAACTGGACTTGGCGGCCTGAAAGGTTACCCTGCTGTATTTGCGTTTTGCAGCCACACGGGCAAATCAGCCCAATCTGGCCGGCTCCTGGAGGCTAGGCCAGCCTTGACTCCAGCCTTAGCACCAGAGCTGTGTTTGTGGGGCCTTTGGACCCCTAAAATGAGATTTATTCTAGTATTGCTAGAGACACTAAAGGAGGTCATTACAGAGCCCGGAACTGACCCCCATTAGGCCAACTAATCTAGAGACAGAAGACTCATCTGGGGGTTGGAAGAGGCTCACCAGGTAGCCCTAAGGAACCATGTTCAGCCCCTTAGTGCTTTGGTTGGTTTTGGCTACCTCCTTTGAATTTGTTGGTTCATTTGCTTAAAAAGATTAATTTCCTGCCTTCTTCTTTCACTTTATCCCACTTCATCAGAGGAGGGGGCTCCCTCAGCCAGGGGGGAGTAAAGGACCTGCTCGCAGTCAGTCACTCAGTGTATCTGTACATCTGTCTAGCCTCAGTATATCCAGGGCTCCCTGGCAGGAATCAGCTAAAACCATGCAAAAGCAATAGCAATGGCTTATCAGACCAAGGTCGAAGAGAGAGAGGTTGAAAGAGCCAAAATTCGGTGAATAAATCGCTTGTTTATTTTGTTAGCCCTTTGGTTCATTCATTCTTTGGATCACCAAGCATTTCCTAAGCACCTGTTCTGTGTCAGGAACTGTGCTAGTCCCAGGGCCATACCCTTCCAATTTAATGCTGGAGTACAAAAGCCTTCCCCCCTGGCCCCGTTCCAAATCCTAACCACCTTAAAGTACCTACACTTGAACTTTTTCAAGGTAGAAATGAGTACATTGCCTCACATATTCCTCAGCTCCAAGTTCTTTATTTATAAAAATTAACCTAATAATACTTGCCCTGCTGCCTTACAGGGGTGCAGGATGGATCCACTGAGAAAATAGAAATACCTTTAATTATAAAAATAATGAAATGCTGATAGTAATGACACAATAACTAAGATTTATTGAGAGCTTATAGGCTTCCCGGTAGTAAAGAATCTGCCTGCCAATGCAGTAGACATGGCTTCGATCTCTGGATTGGGAAGATCCCCTAGAGAAGGGATTGGCAGCCCACTCCAGTATTCTTGCCTAGACAATTCCATGGACAGGGGAGCCTGGTGGGCTACAGTCCGTAGGATTGCAAAGAGTCGGACATGACTGAGCGACTAAACAAGTGTTCCACAGAACAAATCTTACCCAGGCCATAGCTGAATGCTACCTGGAACCAAAAATTCAGAATTCATCCTCTTCAGAGATTCAGATCTTATAAATGCATTATTTTAATATAAAATTTAATACACTATTGTGTAACTACTTACTATATGCCAGATACTAAGCTTAGTGCTTTACATGGATTACCTCATTTTATCCCCATGATAATGCAATGTGGGAGATAGGAATAGGTATTATTAAACACATTTTAGGGCTTCCCTGGTGGCTCAGAGGTTAAAGCGTCTGCCTCCAATGTGGGAGACCAGGGTTCGATCCCTGGGTCGGGAAGATCCCCTGGAGAAGGAAATGGCAATCCACTCCAGTATTCTTGCCTGGAGAATCCCGTGGATGGAGAAGCCTAGTAGGTTACAGTTCACGGGGTCGCAAAGAGTCGGACACGACTGAGCGACTTCACCACCACCACCAAACACATTTTATAGATAAGAAATATAAGACTCAGAGAGGTGAAAGAATAACTTGCTTATAGTAACAAAGCTAGTAAATGATAAAGTCTAGATTTGAATACAAGTTTTCTTTCTCTAGAGTGAGCTTTTTAACCACCGTGCTTTGCCTCCTCTTGCTGTTGCTGCTGCTAAGTCGCTTCAGTCGTGTCCGACTCTGTGCGACCCCATAGACAGCAGCCCACCAGGCTCCCCCATCCCTGGGATTCTCCAGGCAAGAATACTGGAGTGGGTTGCCATTTCCTTCTCCAATGCATGAAAGTGAAAAGTGAAAGTGAAGTCTCCCAGTCGTGTCTGATTCTTAGCGACCCCATGGACTGCAGCCCACCAGGCTCCTCCGTCCACGGAATTTTCCAGGCAAGAGTACTAGGGTGGGTTGCCATTGCCTTCACCTTGCCTCCTCTTAGAAAAGTATAACTCTACAGTTCTAAGCTATTAGTAATATTATTGTAGCTGTTTTTATTTTAAGGCCATGGACAGCTTCCTAAAACTGCAGAGAACCTTTTCTACCACTGGGAGGGAGCCCCATAGGAATAGTTTTAATTTCATCCCAAGTTTGCTTCTCTCACATCCTGACTTGTTTTACTATCCCGGTACTTATTGAATTGGGAGGACTGATTTTCACATGTTTCCACTACATTAACAAACATCAAGTAAGAATCAGGGAAGCTAGAAGTGGTAGAGAAAGCATGTGCTGTGGGTAAGAGGCAGAAGTGGAAGCAATGCCCAGGCAAGAGTGTATCCGGGTGTGGGTGGCCTTCTGACTTGATACCACGTGAAAGCACAGCCTCTGACAGGTCCCATTGCTATTTATTACTGCACATTTCTCTCTCTGCATGCATCCTAGTGCACAGACCCTTATCTTCCTGGGAGCATCTAGAAGGCTTTCTCCAGACTCTTAAAAACATTTCACCCACCCTCTCTCCTGGCGCCTCAGTATTTGGCCATGGAGTGTTATTTGTTTTGCTTCCCAAGGCATTTGTAATAAGCTCTGCTTGGTGGCTACCGTGCCTGCTACTGCTTCTCCTCTTCCTCCCTTTCCTCATCTTTACCATCATCACCATCAACCTCAGCAACAGAGTTAACACTTTTGAGCCTTGCCAGGCAATGTGCTAAGCACTTTATACCCATTCTTCAATTTATTCATTCATCCATTTAATGAGTATTTAGTAAATGTTTGCTTTCTACCAAACACTGCACTACACACTGGTAATCGAAACAGACGGTTATTTCTTCTGTTAGTGGGGGTGCAACAGGGGACTATATAATTACAAACTATGGAAAGTTCTATGAAAGAAAGATACATGGGACTATGAAAGGTGAAAGGTACTATTGAATTTAAATCTTCAACAACCCTGTGAAGTTAATAAATAGCATTATCCTCTATTTTATGGGCATGGAAACTGAAACTCGAAGAGGTTGAGTGACTTGCGCAAAGTAACACAGATAGTAAATACACTGAGTAGAGATTCAAATGCATGCTGGTCAGATTCCAGAGCTCACACTCTTAAGGGCTATACTTTATTGCCTCTCCAATGTGTGAAGTGCCTATATAGCCATTCATTCTAGCCCTATGCACTTTGGTTCTGGCTTCTTCTCAAACGTGTGGAGTTGCAATTGTTTCCAATTAGTTGTGGCTGTGGTTTGGTGCATTAGTTCAAAGAAACTGTGCACGCAAAGCAGAGGTCACGTGCCCTAGGTCTTGTGGATGTGCACAACGTATAAATAATAATGGCATTCCTCCAAAGCTGGGATTCATTGGAGCCACTACATTTGTTTCCCATTAGCTTATGCTACTCAAATACAAACAGTAAAACATGTATTTACATTGCTGTGGACATGGAAAGCCGAGCCCCCAAAGCATTCCTTGCAGGTTGTATAATGCTGAGCACCCAAATAGTTCAAAATCAGTTTTGTAAGCCCAGCTCAATAGCTTTAAAAGGTAACCTGGATTCCAGATATTTTGAAAAATGCCTAGAGAGAGGTATGTGAGTGGCCAAAAGAGACAAAACTAGCTAAATCCTCAAAATATGTACCAAGCCCCATATTTGTAGTATCTACTTTGTTATTTGTCCTTTATTTTAAAATGCTAAAGTGCTTGAAGTCAAGAAAACTCATAGCCATGTAGCAGCAGTGATGGAATTCTCCATTCTATTCTAACCAGCTGTCTGAAGCTTTTCAAAACAAACGTGTTTGTGATAAGATGGTTTGGTTCATTAAGACACAGGAGATGCAAGGCTGGGAAAAAAGCAGGAGGCATCCGATGTCATTATCTCTCCCTCCACCCCTGTCCCCCCAACCAGCTCTCCCAGCCAATAACAGAAGGCTTTCCCATCAAGGTATAGTTCATGGATAGTATCTGAGAAAATGAGATTGAACTGGAAATTATCTTAGGTAGAGAAGTCAAGATGACAAAAAATGTGAGTGAAGGCCCCATTAGTTGATGTCTTTATGTTAAGAGAGCATAGGTTTTTTGTTTTTGTTTTTTTGTTTTTTTGAAGACCTGCGGACTTGGAAGCAAAAGACTCTATTTTTAATGAGGACTCTATCACTTAGTGCTTGGTCTAGTCTTATCTCCTCTCCAGCCTGCCTTGACATGGCAAATGGGGATGGCAATCTTCCTTGTTTATACAAATTGATAGTGTGGATTTGAGGATTACATGAAAGAACATATGTTAAGTCCTAGCAAAGTGTGTGGCTGATAAAGTCCATATCTTTACAATCAAGATAATTCCAAGAGGCACATTACTTATACCATATAGGCAGATCGAGAATTGCTGCTCTCTCTGGTATAATTTCAGCATATTTGATCCCCCTAAGAACAACAAGTACGTCGTTTGATCTTTGTTCTCCTGTCAACCAAGCATGAAAAGAGCTTTGGCCAAATCACACTGTCCCATGCTGCAGTGTTCTTTTGTTATCTTGGTTATGGTTTTAAGAACATGAAATTGCTGTACTCTAGAAAGCCTTTTTTGCTCTTATGCTGTGGTTCTAATTTTCTTAAGTAATTATTCGAGGCTTGTTTCCTTTTATCACACAACCCTGAATACCTGTTCCAAGGAAACAAATATTTCCCTTTGTAATCCTGAAGTCACTCACTTTACACAAGAGTATTTTCATTAACTACAAAGACAAAAGGTCATGATGTCCATACCTAAGTAAAAAGGATTTTTTACTTAGGTATGGACAGATTTTTAATAAAAATGGTTTGAAGAACATGCATTAAGGATTCAGACACCTGTGGAGCTGAGGTAACTCTTGTCCAAAGACGGTTTCACTGGGTTTCTGGGAGGTGGAGTAACACTAGAGTAGCCCTTCTTAAAGTGTAGTCTGTGGTTCACTCACAGGAAGGTGGGGACAGGGCAGGGTGGGGCTGTGCTCCACCCCAGCTGCTGCTGCTAAGTCGCTTCAGTCGTGTCCGACTCTGTGCGACCCCATAGACGGCAGCCCACTAGGCTCCTCTGTCTCTGGGATTCTCTAGGCAAGAATACTGGAGTGGGTTGCCATTTCCTTCTCCAGCTCCACCCCAGACCTACTCAATTAAAAGCTCTGTGGGTGGGGCCTGGAAGCTGGAGTTTTTAACAAACATCCTAGGGGATTCAGATGGAGATTGAAGACTCACTCTCATGGTGTATAAAAATGTACATACCATTTGACCCAGTAATCCCTACTAATGGGAAACTAAGGAAATAATCCAAAATATGGAAAGAACTATTGAATACACCTGATGATTCATCTTTTATTTATAGGAGCAAAAGAACTAGAAGCAATGTAATATTTTCAAAATTAGGAAAATGGTTAGGTAGATTTTGGTAGATCCCTGGAAGGCACTGTGTAGGTGTTTTAAACACATTTGAGCTATTACATGGATCACATTTATTCATTACAACAATTCTAGGAGACAGGCATTTTCCTCATTTTACAGATGAGGACATTGAGGTTTAGGGAGATTAAGCAACAAAGTTAGTAAGTGGAAAAAAAGAAGTTAATAAGGGGAAAAGCCAGGATTCTAACTCGAGTCAATCTAAATTCTAAAATGCAAGTTCAACTGTGTAAAAATACAGCCGTTAGAAACAAAGCCTACCCTCGAAAACCAAACACTGGTTCTTAAAGTTTGGAAATTGGAATTTCCCCCTTATATCCCTTTCTTTCATCTTTCTATTTTAATACTTACATAATGAAAATATGACATCTTAAAATAAAAACTGATTGCATATTTAAGCAACTGTGAAAGTTTCATGTGAGTCAACAGAGTAGCAAGGGGGCTAGAAAATGGAAAAAGCTGCACAGTGGAAAGGTCTCGTGTACTTCTCGCTAAGGCCGGCCGAGTGATGCAAGGCAGAAATGTCAGGTTTAGTGAATGTTTCAGTGGGGTCGTGGAGCAAAATCATCAGATCAGTGTTTTAATAAGATAGTTTACATTAATAATCATTATTCTGAGCCCTGGCTTTTAAAAAGCTAATAGGATATTGTCCTTTGAAAATGGCAAACAGTTAATCAAAAGCATTAGGCACCTGAAGTTAACTGTACAAGGTCCTCATAACTTTCCTTTCATAAAGTGAGCGTTCAGTCTGGAAGACATTGTAAAGAGTGAGAGAGGGAACGAAAAGGTCAATATTGTGAATTGTAATTAGCTGATTTGATTTCTGTGCCAAATTCCAGGCTGTACTAAATTCACAGTCCTCACTGGCAACTCCTCATCACTGACACATTACCCTTCTTTCAACACTCTGGCGCTTCAGAGTCCTTTAAGACTTTTGCATTAACAATAGCTTTCTAGGTTTGGATTGGTTTTGTTAATGTGTGAGGGTTAGGCTCATCAACAACGTCTATGTAATATGGTTGGAAAGTGTGCTGTAATCCTTCTTCAATGCTGAAGTTGTCACCCAAGTGGGAGTAATTTAAGAACTAAAGAAGTAACTTCACTGGCAAAGTTTTAAAGTTTTTTTTTTTTTAATTGCACTTAAAAAAAAAAAAAAAACTGAAATACCAGAGAATACTGGAGGCATTGTACACGAGGTTGGAAAACAGCCTCTCAAAGATTAGCTACAGATCTTAGCCAGGGTCGTCCAAAAGCCTTTAGCTATTCATTTACAAGTTTTTCTATAATTCATCTGTGCTTTGGCTTTCTCTTTTTTTATGAGGTTGTGGAAGTAGCTCTTAGAGAATTAAATATGCCATGCCACTTCCTTTTGCTTCAGTTCAATAGCACTGAAGTGCTGTTGAGTGCCTATCATGTGGCTTCCCTGGTAGCTCAGTGGTAAAGGGCCCGCCTGCCAATGCAGGAGATGCAGGTTTGATCCCTGGGTCTGGAAAATCCCCTGGAGGAGGAAATGGCAACCCATTCCAGTATTCTTGCCTGGAGAATCCCATGGACAGAGGAGCCTGGAAAGCTACAGTCTATGGGGGTCACAAAAGAGTTGGCTACAACTTAGTGACTAAACAACAACTATGTACCAGACACTGCCTTAAATGGTATGGGGTTCAAAGATAAATAAGGCATTCACTGTCTGGTGGTGGAGTGAAGCCACATGTACAATAAATAATACCAGGTTGCATTCATAAAGTGCTATTTGGGAGGTACAGATACAGGGAGCAGTGCTGGAAGAGGGAAAGGGTGAATTATAATGACCATCTGTGGTGGCCAAGAAGGCTTTATTAAGGAAGTGACATTTGAACTTGGCTTGAAAGGATGGAGTGCTTTCAATAGACGGAAATGAAAACAACTCACATTAGGTGCTCAATTAATGTTTGCTGAAGGGATTAATAAAAGGCACAGATGTGAGATGTGCTTGAGAAACAGCAAGTCCACAAAGCTATATCTAACCACAGATTCCCCTTATGTGAACAGTTCTAATTCAGGTAATCTGTGACATACATGAAAGATGTATTTTTCAAAATTGACCTTAAAACGTGTATGTCAAAAGCAGTTTTCCCGTACATTTCATAATGGTAATGGAAGAAATTAAGGTGGTTTGGTCAAACTGAAATGACATTATCGTCTAGGTAGTAGTACTCAAATAGTTAATGAACCCTGGTAATCCATGAAACCCAAGGATCCAGACAGTCAAAATGACTTGCACAACAGTACTAAATATTACTTGCCTTTTTTACTGTGCTGATATTTGCACTGATGGTACAGAAGCAATAGTTAGTACAACTGTCAGTACCACAGTATGAATCAAGGCAGTGACACCAAATTGCAGGAAAATAAAAGGCACTCCACTTAAGAATATCATTGCTAAAGCAGTAAAAATGATTAATATATTAAACCTTAACAATTGAGTGACCTTAAAAAAATATATTCTGTGTTATGACATTTGACTTACGTGTAAGGTACTTATGCTACGAACTGTGTTGATACGTGTCTTAAGGAAAAGCATTTGTGAGATTATTTAAGCCATGAGCTAAATGAGCCTTTTTTACTGACTGACAAACTATGGTTATGCAGGCTTGAGTATTTGTTAGACATTTTGTTTGAAAGGAACAAACAGAGCCTGATAGTTAAAGGAAATACTGACAGTGTTTGTTGCCAAGGATAAAATTCAAACTTTAAAGAGTAAATTAAAATTTTGGAAAACTTGTATCCACCACCATGACCTTGAGAGCTTCCCAATGCTTCAAAGACTTTTTAAATGAGATTGGAGGTAATGTTAATGAATGTGATTTTTTAAATATATAATGAAAGGTGTCAACATTTGGGAGACCTGCAGAGCTCAGTGAACCAATATTTTCCAGATGATCTGTGCATGATGAGACAAAATGGGTAAAAGGCCCATTCAAAATTCAAAATATACCAATGGATTTTAATGTAACATAACATGAAAAGTTTACTTATATGGTTTCATAGTCAACATTGCAAGTTACCTTTTTCACTTGTTGAGTTTTTATGTAGTTTCAATGAAAAATATCCAGAATTATCTGAAAAGGCTACTCTTAATAAAATACTTCTGTCTTTTCCCATTACATACCTGTGAGAGGCTGGATTTTCTGCAGATGTTTCAACTGAAACAACATATAACAACAGATTGAAGGGGGAAGTAGATGTGATAATCCAGGTATCATATGAAGCTAGATATTAAAGATACTTGCAAAAATGTAAAACTATGCCAGCCTTCCTTCTAATGGTTTTATGTCAGGGGAAAATATATTTCTTTTTCATTAAAAATGCTATTTATGTTAACATGTTATGGGTGTTTTGTTATGTTTAAATTAGTTTTTAAATATTTCTTTTAATTTCTCAGTTGTAATTTCTGAGATGATAATGTTATAGATACAACTGTACAATTAAAAGTTCCCTAATATTCCCAATAAGAGTATAAAGGGGTCCTGAAATCTAAATGTTAGAAAACTGCTGGTCTAGCTTATCCCAGCCTTTGTGTCTATATTATATGTTTAGATGTGTAGGATGGGGGAAAGGGTAGAGAAGGAAATGTGTTTAGAGTTTGATGGTGGAGATGGTGCTGGAGTAGAAGATGATAGAGGGGTTGGCTTCACTGATACCCTTAGAGGCTGTTGGCCAGGAAAGAACCAGCTTTTCACTGTGGATTTTTCTTTCTTTGCTTAGAAAGAGAAACAAACCTGCAGAGTCACATTTCTCTATGGTATATAGCTTGTTCCAAGTAGATCATGGTGTAACAGCTAAATCACAGGTGGAGAGCAGAAAAGTATATTTTGCAGGGACAGTGAACACAGACAGTGAAAGCCACGGAAACCAAAATGTGCCTGTGTAAATAGGCAGCGTTTCTTTTCTTGGATACCTGTTCTGCAATCGCGAAAGTCTCACTTTCTGCATATCCACATCTTTTGTTGTCCATTATTTAAAAATAGGAGGTGGACTGATATTTAGGACTAAACATGGATGGTGGGCAGAAGCTACAGTAGGAAGAGAGGGTGATGGAATACAGCCTTGGAGAGAGATGGTGAGGAAAAGTAAAATCGCCTTCAGAAGACCACTCGTGCTGTGAGCTGGGCGTCTGAGTCTGTGGTGAGACTTTTGGGAGGTGGAAGTGACCCTAAAATTAAAAAGGCATTGACTCTGTGACTGAAAGGCCAGATACTGCAGAGCAAAACAGGCATGCCTCTTATTAGGTATATGATCTACAATAAAGCAGAATGAATTTCAAAGCATCTTATTGAAACTGTAGCAGATGGAGATATTTTTTTAAGTTTTTCAAGTGGTCAGGGCATAGTATGGAACAATTAATTATAAGTATTCATCTAAATGTGTATAAAATGTCACTGCCATTTTCTTCATGTGGTGCGATGCATTTGCTGATTTAATTAGGTGAACGTAAATATAGATCTAGTGGACTTTCACAGGCATCTTTTCTGAACTTGGTGTTCTCTCAGCCTATAAATATGCTTTGCCTATCATGACTTAGTTCCTCATCAGTGACTTCTTCTCCCACGGAGGCTTAAGACATAGGAAAGTTCTGATACAGTATTCATTCTGGCTACTGATGGTGGAAGTAGAGTGGAAGAGTGGAGAATCATGTCAAATGCTATGGAAAGGTCCAGAAGTATGCAGCTCTAAAGAGAATAAGCAATGTATGTCTATGTAAGTTTGAAAATGATTTTTAAAGCTTTCTGTGTACCTCTTTTTCACATTTTAAAATGCTTCCCGTTAACAACACACTGTCTTAGACCTACCTGAGAAATACGAAAAGTTGCTGCAATCCTGGTTGTTTTCTTTCAGCTCCTGAGGACCATGTCTGTACCCAAAGGTAGAATTCTGGATAAAAACTTTGAGGAGGAAGGGCTTGAAAGTGGAGACTGTGGCGATGATGAAGATGAGTGCATCGGAGGCTCTGGTGATGGAATGATGAAAGTGAAGAACCAGCTCCGCTTCCTTGCAGGTAAGTGATTAGTGCTGGTTCAAATCTGAGCTAAAATGGTGATGCTTGGGAATTAAATACCAATTGAATCTGCTCTTTATAACTTCACTAAAATCTCTGTAACACACAGTACCATCAAGGAAAGGCAACACTTTAGAAAAATGAAGTTTTCAGGTAGCTTTTTAAAAAATCTCTGGACCTAAAAGGGTAACTTCCTGTTTTTCATTGTCTAAAATGAACTGACCTAAATCAGTTGGCTTTGTTTCCTACTGGAAGTTTCCTTGGTTCTTCTCAGTTACAAAAAGAGATGCAAAAAGAAATGCAACCTTGAGAGCCTAGTGAAAAACCAATGATGGGGTAACTTTCAAAGAAAAGACATTAGGTGACCTTCTCCTCTTAGAATGTCATATTTGGTTTTTTCCACTCATAGTTTAACACTGATAGGCTATGCTACATAACTGTACAGCTACATGAAAACAAGTAGAAGAAAAATAGAGAGCTGATGCTGCCAAGAAGGCAAAACAACCATAACAAAAAATATTTCTTCACAAGCCACATTTGTATCAATTAGCCCAGTGTACAAAATGCTTTCGTATGGATAGGCATTCTTGTTTCCATTTCTACAGAGAGATAAAGTAGTGTATGACTACAAGAAAATTGGGGCTCAGAGAAGAAATGAGATTCATCTAAATGAAAGAGCTAGAAATCCAACTTGGGTCTTAAGATTTCTGGTGTCCATTCTTCCTTCTGCAATGCACAGCCTTCTCCTTGAAACCCTATTGCCCTTGGCCTCTGAGACCCTACAAGCTCCTCTTTCTGTTTCAACCTCTTTTCTTCCCTATTTCTTTCTAATGCTGTCCTGAAACTGAGTCTCTTCTTAAGCTTCTATGTTTTCTCATTTCTCCAGAGAAAATACGTATCTTATCTACTTTGGCTATTTCATTTTTTTTTTTTTAATGATTTCTGTAAGTTCTTTTTTTTTAATTCTGGCAAAAAAAAAAAAAAATCTAACGTGAAATCTACCCTCTTAAACTTTTTCAAATATTTTTTTTGACTGTACCAAGTCTTTAATTGCAGCGCATAAGAATTTTGATCTTCATTGTGGCGTGTAGGATCTTTAGTTGCAGCATATGAACCCTTAGTTGTAGGATGTAGGATCTAGTTCCCTGACCAGGGTTGGAACCTGGGCCCCCTGCCTTGGGAGTACAGAGTCTTAGCCACTGGACCACCAGGGAAGTCCCTCATAACAAACTTTTAAGTGTACAGTATTGTTATTAATAGTAATGTACAGATTATACAGCAGATCTCTAGACTTCTTCATTTGTATGACTGAAAATCTGTCCCCATTAAACACTAACTTCCCTTTCCCCCTCCCTCAGTCCCTGGCAGCAACATTTGACTTTCTGCATCTATGAGTTTGGCTACTTAGCTCCCTCATAGAAGTGGAGTCACGTAGTCCTTCTGTGACTGGCTTATTTCACTCAGCATGATGTTCTCAAGTTTCATCCACATTGTAGTCTATGACTACAGGATTTCCCTCTTCTTAAGGCTAAATAATGTTCCACTGTATGCCTGTCCATGATTACTTTATTCCTGTAGCCATCAGTGGACATTTAGGCTGTTTCTACCTCTTGGCTGTTGCGGTTAATGCTGCAGTGAACATTCTTTAAGTATTATACCACTGTGGGGATAACTCATAAAATCATTACCTCCAGTCTTCACTGGTCTCCTGAGCTACCTTCCCAGATCTCCAGCTGCTTACTTGCTTTCTTCTTTCTGACTTTCCCACCATTACCCCTAACTCTATGTATCATAAATCAAACTTAACAATAGACCATCTCAAACTGGTTCCTCCCTTAATATCATTATTTTTCTAATGCCACTACCATTATCCCAGTCACTGAGGCTTAAAACTGAAGTCATCTTTGACTCATCTCCCTTGACTTTCATATATAGTTGGGCACCAAATCTCTGTAGATGATTTATCATTTTTTTTTCTGCTTCTCTCACTGTTTCCTTTCTATCCTCCTTTCCTCACATCCCCCACCCCCTCATATGCTAAGATCACATGGTAAGTGGTCTCCAGGCTTCTAGGCTAAGCCAGGAGTATTGAGAGCCTTAGGCTAACAGATTAGAGAACAAAGAATCAGAGACCCAGGCAGAAGATTCCACCAAATTCACCTTGTACAGCTGCCAGGTTAATCTTTCTCAAGCATCTCCTACCTCTTCCTAGCTCAGCTACTTTCATCCTGTCCCTGTTGCCTGGAGGATTATGCTCAGACTCCTTAGCAGAGTTCTGAGGGCTTTCTGGTCTAGCCTAAAGTACCCTTCCCGGGTCATTTCCCACCACTAGCCCCACAGCAACCCTACTCTTCAGAAAGAATAAACCATACTCATCCCCCAGGAGCATGAATTGACATACTGTTCTTATTCCTGTCTCCAAATGTTACCCACATTTATTTCTATGTACATACCCTTTTATTTTCTATTGAATTACACCCATCCCTAAAAAGTGCCTTTCAAATATTATGCAGTGAAAATATTTTTAGGGGTCGAGTAAATTTGTATTTGAATTCTGGCTCTATTCCTTATGAGCTAGCGGGACCTGGGTCAGTTCTTAGCCTCCTAGCTAAATCTGCATTCCCTCATCCATCAAAAGGGGATCCAGTCCATTCATCCATCAGTAAGCAACTAGTTCAGAATCAAATCAAGGGAAAAAGTTTGTGAAGCAGCTGTCCCAGTATCTGCAACATACTGGGTGCTCCGTAATTGTTCGTTTCCTTCAATGAAATCTTTCACAACCATCTCATTGCATACTTATCTCTGCCCTCTGAATTACTAAAACAAATTCTGCCAATACTTTCAAGAAATAGTCTGCACTGGCTCCCAAGTTCCATTCCTAAGGCATAACATGGTCACTCAGAGCCTGGCATCCTACAGAAAGAATGTTGAGTAAACATAATAAGTAAAACTCATAGAAGGTTTTGTTTATTAGACACTTACCATGCTGCGAGTGCTGTGCCAGAAATTCACACACGTCACCTCATGTCATTTTCACAACACCACTATTATTATTCCCACTTTACAGATGAGAAAACTGATGCTGGAAGAGGTAGAGTAATTTGCTTAAGGTCATGCAGTGGCTAAGGTCAGAGTCAGAATTCAGAGTCAGGCAGTCAGCTTTCAGAGGCCATTTATTAGACAAATCTGCTTTGCATTTTCCTCCCCCCGAAAAGCTTGTGGTCAGCTAAAGGCTGCTTAGATGACTCAGCAGACTAGTAACCGGTCCCCATGCTGATCCTTAGTACACACCACTGTTCGTGTTTCTCCAAAAGTCCCTGTTTATCCCTTCTCTTGCTTCCCTGCCTAGAAGCCACTTCCCTATCCATTTCAAAGTGCAATTCCCCGATTCCATGGTGACTTAACTTTTTTAAAGAGTGTTTGGTGTGGGACCTTGTCAAGGGCCCTTTCAGAATATAAATAGATTACATCTACTGGTTTCCTTTTGTCCAAATGCACATTTATCCTCTCAAAGAATTCTAGTCAATTAGTTAGGCGTGATTAACCCTAAGTGCTTTGTCAACTGTAAAATGCTACACAAATGGTGGTTAATTTAATTTCCAGAAAAAATGATGCTTTACTCCCTATAGGGTACACTTGCCTAACATGTTCAGTGAGCCTACCTGCCTGGAGTTCCTTGGGTCCCCTTTCAAATGCTTCTCATGAAGAGGAGACTCATTGGCAATCTACCAGGCTCGTGGCACAATAGCTATTTGGAATAACAAGCTATACACTTTGGTCAGCTATTACACAATTTTACCCAAAATCTGGGTAGATGCCATCTGATCCTGGTGATACATCAACATCCACTTAGTCAACTAGACTTGGAACACTGCGTGCATTTACCTCGATCTCATTTAGAGCTTCCAAATTCCTTCCTCCAAAAGATAACTTGAAAATAAAAACCAAGGCTCAGAGTATGTTCAGACTCTCTCCTGTCTCCCTTTTGTCCCCGAACAGTTCTTTTGCACTCTGGCCAGTAAGCAGTCCTACTGGCTGCTCTCCCTGGCTCGCTTATTCCCAGCTTTTGATGCACTGGAGGAAGTGCAGGACACTGAGCTTCTATTCTTGGCTTTGCTTCTAACTCCCATGTGTCCCGGGGCAAGCCCCTGCCTCTTTTGAGAAGTCAGTTTCTCCATTTGTAAAATGAAGAGAATGCCCAGGCATCTCTCGCTGGCCATGCTATTGCCAACAGTCTGTGATGATGTTGGCTTTAGTTCCTGGCAACATGCTTACTGGAGTCTTTCAGGGACACCTTCTTCTGACCATGCAGATTCCCTGTGTTTTGTTCTTCTCCTGAGCTATTTACACTTTAAAACAGATCTTATTTTCTCTATACTAGCTCCTTTGACTGTTCCAGTCAGACAAGCCAGGCTTCTTTTACCAAGGGCTGCTTACACCTGGCCCTCGGCACACTTGTAGGCCAGGATGCTCATAAGAAGTTCTGAGCAGTATCCAGACCTTCTGAGCTATATTCACTTTTAAAAGTCTTCATCCTAAAGTTTCCCAAGTGCTCTCTTTTTTTCTTTAATTCTTCTTTCTGAATTTGGAGTCTGACCCTTCTTTCTGATTGTTAAATTTAATTGCTGCTGAGATGACCACTAAACAGTGTCTTCTTACCCACGGTTACAGCTGACCTATTCCTTTCACTTCTCAAAACAAGGCTAATATGTTTTTCTTGTGGAGGGTTACCTCCTTTCTCAGCCTATTTCATAGTTTTGTGGCCATTAAATAAAATAATCCATGCAAAGCACTTGGCACAGGGTCTGGACCTAGTAAACACTCCAAAAATGTTACCTACTGTTAAAGCACCTGGCGTGTTGCTGTTGCTACTGACCTATGGGAACTCCAAGAGCCTGCAAATGTAGATTAGAATTAATTGCCTTGTTTTTTGGTTTATTTAAGACCCATAAAAGGCAACTAAAACCATGTAACTGACATTCTGCAATCTCCCCTTACCCCATGCTACTCCAAGTGGGGTCCATGGAGCAGCAGCATCTGTATCAGCTGGGAGCTTGTTAGAAATGCAGGATCTAAAAACTGGAAACAGAACTGCCTTATGACCCAGCAATCCCACTGCTGGGCATACACACCAAGGAAACCAGAATTGAAAGAGACATGGGTACCCCAGTGTTCATTGCAGCACTGTTTATAATAGCCAGGACATGGAAGCAACCTAGATGTCCATCAGTAGATGAATGGATAAGAAAGCTGTGGTACATATACACAATGGAGTATTACTCAGCCATTAAAAAGAATACATTTGAATCAGTTCTAATGAGGTGGATGAAACTGGAGCCTATTATGCAGAGTGAAGTAAGCCAGAAAGAAAAACACCAATACAGTATACTAATGCATATATATGGAATTTAGAAAGATGGTAACGATAACCCTGTATGCGAGACAGCAAAAGAGACACAGATGTATAGAACGGTCTTTTGGACTCTGTGGGAGAGGGAGGGGGGAGGATGATTTAGGAGAATGGCATTGAAACATGTATAATAACATATAAGAAACGAATCGCCAGTCCAGGTTCGATGCAGGATACAGGATGCTCGGGCCTGGTGCACTGGGATGACCCAGAGGGATGGTACGGGGAGGGAGGTGGGAGGGGGGTTCAGGATGCGGAACACATGTACACCTGTGGCGGATTCATGTTGATATATGGCAAAACCAATACAATATTGTAAAGTAATTAGCCTCTAATTATAATAAATAAAATTTTTTAAAAAGTAATAGAAAATACTTTTCATGAAGGAAAAAAAAAAAAAGAAATGCAGGATCTTAGGCCCTACCTCAAGACCTACTGAATCAGGAGGTCATGTTAACACAATCCCTAGGTGATTTGTTTAGTTGTTACCACCTTCTAATTGAACTCTTGTGGCATTTAGGCTTAATACTTGAAGCATCCAAGAAGCTGCTAACCTGTCCCTGCATTGAGCTAAGTACTCTAAGGAGTATAAGAGAGGCCCAAGGCCCATCATCTCTGTGATAGGTTAGGATACTTCAATTCTAGTGCTAGCATATTTACTACAGTGGGACCTTGAGCAAGTTATGTAGCTGCTCTGAGCCTCAGTTTCTCCCGCTATGAAATGGGGATAATCATACTTGCCTACTTCAATGGGTAGTTGTGAAAATCAAATGTGATAATAAGTGTGAAAGTGCTTTGTAACCTATGAAGCTCTACAAATATTTATAACAACCAAAGGACTGTTATTATTATTCCAAAGTCTCTGGAAGCTCTTTGGCTTTCTCAGCAACCCTAGTTCAGCATGTATTTTCTGAAAAGATTGAATTTAGCGCATGAGTTATAAAGCACTCTCATTGAACACCCATGTTCAGACTCCCTTCCAAAGACAGATCATCCATGATGGACCTGGTGCAATAAAATGACTGTTTTGTTGCCAGGTTGCCATCAGCATTGTTCCTAGTTTTTGGCCTTGTCAAAGCTCTTATTGTAAACTATTTGGGTAGCTGGCAACTCCCAGAGCTTTGGCTGGGGCTGATCTCTGAGAAGCTTTGCAAGTTCTGGCCATATGTCCCTGGCCAAGACATGATGACTAAGCATCTTAAGCATCTGCTTCCTGTCCGCCAAGTCTCACCCACAGAGAAAACACACACACATGCCCATGCGCACACATGTACACACACACACACGTAGGTGTGCACATGTGCATACCTGCTGTTGGAAACACAATTGAAATTTATGCTCACAGAAAAACTCCCAGCAAGAAGTACCTGTCTCAGAGACATCTGTGTTACCACTCCCTCACCCCTGTCTCTCCTGGACCTCTTCTTGCTCCAGCTTGTGCTGTTCCGTGGGTACAGCCAAAGCATGCTGGCGAGCCTAACATCTTTATAACAGCGAGTCAGAAAACAAAGAGACTCTTGTCTCAAGCTGGGCCAAAGAATGGATACTGCGAAAGCTGATTTCTTTGGATGAGGAAAGCAGAAACAGACCATAGAATATAGGAACATTCCTTGTGGCTCCCTGGGAGGCAGAGGGGCTTCAGCTGCTTGCTGGCAGCGTGAGGAGAACAGTTCATGGAACATACCTCGGGCCTGGGACTTGAACCAGCCCTAGAACCAAAGGGCACTTTCCTGCCATACTCAACCAGTGTTTCGTTTGGAAACATTTGCCCTCAAGAAACATGCAGTCTCTTCATGTCAGTGTGAGGACTGAAAAAAGAAAACTTGACACTTGTTCCCTAACTGGAAGTGAAGGTGAAATCCAAGTCTCAGCAGGTGCCTTCTGCCATTCCTCTCTGTCTTCCCCAGCTGTTGGGAGGGACAGAAGCTGTCTGCTTCCCCACCCCTCCCAGTCACCCCTTCCCAGCAGTTCTGGAGAGAAGCTGTGAGCCCCATGAGTCTCTGCACCCCATAGTTCCTCCCTACAGTTACTTTACGATCTGGAAGCAAAAGAACAATGACTCTCCTCTTGCTAAAAACAGAGATTAGAAAATATTTTTAAGCCAATGATTTTCATTCTTTTTTTTTAAGTGGAGAAGGAAATGGCAACCCACTCCAGTGTTCTCGCCTGGAGAATCCCAGGGACGGGGGAGCCTGGTGGGCTGCCATCTGTGGGGTCTCACAGAGTCAGACACGACTGAAGCGACTTAGCAGCAGCAGCAGCAGCAGCAGCCTCATATTCCGATTCCTAACACGCTTGTGCACATAGAATAAGGGAAGGATGCGTCAGTGGCTTAACTGTTCTTCTGAACTGTCAAATCAAACCCTCACAAATGTGGGCTGCTAGTCACGTGTTTTAATAAAGTCACTGACTGGTTGGCTTGGTGAAAAGGGTACAATTAATGAAGGAACTCTAAAATGGGCCTTTGATCATGGGTAACATCTGCACATTTTTCACACTTGAGAACAAATCATATTGCCTGCTGAAGAATGAGTACAGGGTTTGTAGGAGAAGGAAATGTCCTCAGATTTTTTTAATGGGAAAGTGATCAAGTCCTGTTCAGAGCTCAAAATATCTGTGGATTTATACTGCCCTGCTGGTAACAAGTCCAGGAATAGATTATGGCCGTGTTTCCACAATGTAGTCTATAGTTTGAATGACCTGATCTCACTTGCTTTGCACTTCTTGGAAACCCAGCAGTCAGACCTCTGGCACTTACATTGAAGGCTGCTAACCATTAAGCAATCCACTTCTGAAATTCTCAGCTAAGGTCCTGTGGTGACTCCCTTCAACCTTCTTCCCTGGGGTATCAGTCCCTCAACCATAAGATCTCAGCATAAGGGGACCCCCTGTCATTTACCCTGGGTCCCATCTGATGGGTGAGCGGGACACTCTCCTACACTTAGGCTGCCGAAGCTTGAGATATCACGGGAAGGAGGGCATTTCATCTATGGAGTCAGACAAACTGAGTCTCAGTTCTGCTCTGTTACCTCCCAGTGTTGGACTTGGACAAAGTCACTCAACTCCTCTGAGCCTCATATTCCTCATATGCAAAAATAATAAAATATTTCCTGATCTGCCCACTTCATAAGGTATTGAATGAAACACATGTGATAATGAATATAAAAATACTTTATAAACTGTAAAGCAATTACCCATTTAGGGTAACATTATTAATATTATTTGGTACCATGAGGTCATAAGTGAATTTTATTCATCAAAAGCCTACAGCTAAAATAAGAATAATAAAATAATAAATTAAATTCCCAATGTTCTGGCCAACAAATTTCACTATAATGTACTCCCTCTTTTTCCATCCCCAGGGTAGCATTTTCGGTTGCTCATTAACTTGTTTTTAGCCCAGTAAGAAGGTATTTAAACAATGACAAATATGTCTGCTGAGTTGTGCAAATAACCAGTCACAAAAGTAGTAGTCACCTACATCTTGAAAGAATCTCAGCTAGTTATGTTTTGTTTTCTTTGGTGTTAGTGGGGCAGTCAGGGCAGGGGAGGACAATGAGTTGGGCAGGGTCATGAAAGGGCCCCTGATTCTTTCCATTCTATCTCGCTCTTAGCTACAAGCAATCTGCTTTCATGCCTTGATCTTCTCTTTAAGAGATCAAATGCCATAGGGAAGCTGAAGGAACCAAAGTTCACTATAATAGCACTTTTCTCTCAGACACAGACCAGGTGGTTCAGGCTAATACATCGACAAGACAGCCATTCCCACCTCACCCCAGAGCTTTGTGCAGTTCCCAAGGCTCATGCAGAGGGATTTGGATGCAGACTTTCATAGTGACATTACCAACCAACTGAGTAAGTGTACCCAGAAAGGGGCCATCCCCACGCCTTAGTGTTGACTAGGGAATTACTTCAGGTAAGCTGGTGGAAGATGAGAATAGGAAAGGTAAAAACTAAAGTTACCATCTTGTTATTTTAAAGGACATATGCTGGGGTTCACGTTTGTGTGTCTACTGCCCTCTGAACCATTAGGCCATGAGGCTTTTATCAGGGGAAATGCTATAATGCTTCTGCTTATTGGTAGACCTTCCATACAATTGTAAGAATTGGCAGAGTGTTGGGGATAGTGTGAGCAATTTGTGACCATTGTATTATATTTTGTCATCAATTTTCAAATTAAAAGGGAACTGTTGACTATATGAATGTGGCTAAGTAGGGTGATTGATTTTCCCTGGAGGAAGCCATGTTGGCCACTTGAGTGACAGCCTCAACTAATTGCTGTGATTAACCAGTCCATTCTGAAGAAGATCGGCCCTGGGATTTCTTTGGAAGGAATGATGCTGAAGCTGAAACTCCAGTACTTTGGCCACCTCATGCAAAGAGTTGACTCATTGGAAATGACTCTGATGCTGGGGGGGATTGGGGGCAGGAGGAGAAGGGAACGACTGAGGATGAAATGGCTGGATGGCATCACTGACTCGATGGACATGAGTCTGAGTGAACTCCGGGAGTTGGTGATGGACAGGGAGGTCTGGCGTGCTGTGATTCATGGGGTCGCAGAGTCGGACACGACTGAGCAACTGAACTGAACTGAGTGTGACTAGAAAGGAATAGGAGGGGGAGGTTCAATACTTACTAGTAGAAAAGAAAGAGCAGAACCAGCAGGAAAGTGCCCAGCCCAGAGCCTCCAGCTGAGCTGCCAGATAGAAGTAAAGGGATCCTCACTTCATCCCCAAGGGATCTGGGAGCACCAGAAAGAGATTCAATGTCTAATCAAACCTGCGTGATGGCCCTACATTCCCCTGATGAACAATGGACTCTAGAGGGAGCCAAATCAGAGGAGCCCAGGGGCGCAAGGAATCATGAGCCTGCAGAACAAGGAAGAAACTGAGAGCACGTGGTGAGCACAGTCCCAGGGGCCGCAGGTGGAGATTAGATACGAAGCCAGGCTGAGGTCCTGTTCTTAGAGGAGGAACTCAGAGTCATCAGCTGCCCTACAATCACTGACCTTCCACAAAACCCCTGAAACTACACACATTGCACAAGTGTGCACACATGTTATCAAGTCTCTTTCCAATTCAGACAGTGCTGTCTGTTAACTTTGTTAATATGGTGAAAAGAATAGAGGTACAGCCATCACCTCTTTCTCCCTCTTATTTGCCTGTGCCAGGGACAGGAGAGTTCCAGTTTCCTTTGGTAAGAATGACATTACTGGCAGTTTTTGTTGTTAGTCTTTCTGAAAGGAAATCTTCTTACAGACCCTGCCTATGTACACACCTGTCCAAGAGATGTTTAATGATCCAGAAAATGATCCAAAGCACTACTGGTTCTTGATGTTTCTAAATAGACTTACTTACTGCCTTTTGATTTTTTTTTAAACAATCCTAATGGATATGGGTGATGGTAAATAAAACCTTTAAAGATGAGAATGGGAATACCTGTGCAGACAGAATCTTAATTTGTAGCTCATTGGTGGACTTAAGCAATAATATAATTACCAAGTAAACAAAAATGGAGTCAAGGCTAGTCTGCAAATTCTGGTCTCTGTTAGACCAGGGGGCAATCTCATTAGCACATTCAGGATGGCTTTCCGAATGAAGTGGTTTCCTTGATTAATGATGTGCCTCTCAGAGGTTAGAAAGCAAGTCTTTGTCATCAGCAATCAGTCGCCAACCTCTGCTTCCTTCTCCTGCCTTGCCCCACAATTGTCATTCAGTAGGTGTTTGATAAATACTTCAGTTATCCATGGGCAAGGTTTACTTGTCAGCATTTGCTTCTTTTTGCATCCTACTTGGTAGCTTTCACTCTCTCTGCTTCTTTCATTGTGTGTGCTCACTCGCTTCAGTCATGTCTGACTTTATGCGATCCCATGGACCATAGTCCACCAGGCTCCTCTGTCCTTGGGATTCTCCCAGCAGGAATACTGGAGTGTGTTGTCATGCCCTCCTCCAGAGGATCTTCCTGACCCAGGGATCAAACCCGAGTCTTGTGTCTCCTGCATTGGCAGGCGGGTTCTTTACCACTAGCGCCTCCTGGGAAGCTTCTTTCATTAGCTTCTTCAAAGTATCCTTCTAGCAATGGAAGTTGTGAGCCAAGAGACGTGAGATCCCTCTTCCAGTCCATACTGGGGTAGGGCCTCCTGTGCGCAGGAGGACACACTGTGTGAGACATTGTGAGTCTGTAGCCTTGAGTGCATCCTGAGGAGAGTGAGCAGGATGGAGAAGAATCTGCAAACAGGGTCAGTGGCAGGACAATTGAAAAAAAGTCTCAATGTTCAGTCTCTACAAGAGGAGAATTGGGGGCTTCCCTGGTGGCTCAGATGGTAAAGCGTCTGCCTACAATGAGGGAGACCTGTGTTCGATTCCTGGGTCAGGAAGATCCCCTGGAGAAGGAAATGGCAATCCACTCCAGCACTCTTGCCTAGAAAATCCCATGGATGGAGGAGCCTGATAGGCTACAGTCCATGAGTCTGACTCGCAAAGAGTCGGACACGACTGAGCGACTTCACTTTCACTTTCTACTATTTAGAGGTCTCGCATATGGAAGATGAGAATAGATCTAGAACCGATACTTGGAATTTATAAGGAAATATATTTTGACTGACAAAAAGGTTAAGGTTTCCACTTTAAGCGATTCTTCAGTGGACTGGATTGCTCTAGGAAATCAGCTTCCTGACTCTGCAAGTGTTTGACTAGAGAGTAAGTAACCATGTAACTGAAGCTGAAGCTTCAGTACTTTGGCCACCTGATGCAAAGAGCTGACTCATTGGAAAAGACCCTGATGCTGGGAATGATTGAAGGCAAAAGGAGAAGGGGGTGGCAGAGGATGAGATGGTTGGATGGCATCATCAACTCAATGGACATGAGTTTGAGCAAACTCTGGGAGATAATGAAGGACAGGGAAGCCTGGCATGCTGCCATCCATGGGGGTCACAGAGTCGGACATGACTGAGTGAATGAACAACCATATATCAGAAACATTGGTTTAGTGTGAGGGTAGAGTGGAATGTCAGAGAATGGATAGATACTTACATTAGGGGCTCTTGACTTCCATGGTCCAGAATAGCTCTGAGATGCTGTGCTTTTATGATGCAGACATGTAAGTAGAACAAAAGAGAACCAAGTTGTTGGAGCAAACCAATGAGACAATTTTTCAGGCTCCGGGAAGGAAAGAGGAGTGGAGAAGAGATTTTCTGGTTGTATTTGAGCACCTGTCACCAATTATGATTTTCTGCAACTATTTTCCTAAGCAAATGGATCCTTACAAATGGCAGACTTTTCCAGGGAGCAATTCTTTTCAACATCCTGTCTGTCACTCACAGCCTCTAGATTTGTTTTACTACTATGAGAATCCAGTTCTAATTTCTCCCCAATTATTTCCAGGCTCGTAGCTTCCTGCCTCATGTTAGAAAAGCAAACTGGGATACGGAGCCTCCTTCAGTTACAAGTCTTTATCCTTAATGGCTGAATGGTCAATATCAAGGTTGTCCAGTCCACCCTTATCTCCTCCACCACTCTCTCCCTTCCAACTCTGGCCTCAAAGAATAGGCCAGTACATTCAGGTTCTCTAGTGAAGAACCAGAGTATTTTTTAGTTTGCTTTTTTGTTGCAATTGTTGTTCCTCCCAAATCTGTCATGGACCAATACTTTTGTAAAACATAATAAAAGGAAATGATAAAAAGGCCTACAGAAATAAAAGCCACAGTTTTTAATTATGAGACTCAGCAGATCTAAAAAATTTCTCTGTCAAATTGCTATAAAAATGTCTAAGTGCTTATTGCAACTTCTGAACTTACCTCCTCGCAGACTGGCAATAAAGAGCAGCAGACCCCACTCTGAGCGGGAAGAAGTAACCCGCTGTCTGTCTCTGCCTTGGACCCAGAGGTGGAATAGACTCAAGCAGCAGTCTAGATGGGGGTGGGGGCAGTGGGGTACTGCTGCTGGCTTGCACTGGCTCACATGAGCCGACTGTTCTCCTCAGAATTTTCATGATTCTGTTGTTTAAAATAGCCATTATTAAAAATTAAATTCTATATAGCTATAATTATAGTCTATTAAAAACAAGCCATTCAAAATTCATCAGATCCTGGTTATTTTAGTACTTTTACCATTGTTGTTGTTCAGTCACTCAGTTACGTCCTACTCTTTGCGACCCCATGAACTGCAGCACGCCAGGCTTCCCTGTCTTTCATTATCTCCCGGAGTTTGCTCAAACTCATGTCCATTGATTCGGTGATGTTATCTAACCATCTCATCCTCTGCCACCCCCTTCTTCTCTTGCCATCAGTCTTTCCCAGCATCAGGGTCTTTTCCAATGAGTTGGCTCTTCATATCAGGTGACCAAAGTATTAGAGCTTCAGCTTTAGCATCAGTCTTTCCAATGAATATTCAGGGTTGGATTCCTTTAGAATTGACTGGTTTGGTATTATCTATGCCTTTTTGACATTATCTGTGTCTCCTTGTGCCTGAGTGGTAGAAGTACTCTATACTCTTCCCAACTCTGTGTGTAGTGTCTTCACATCATTAGCTTGAAATTGACCATGACAGAAATATCTACACCCCAGAAATCACTGAAAACTACAGATGAGGGCTTGACTTATTGTTTTGTTGATTGTCTAGAATCTAGAGTCAAGAAAGTGATGGAAAAAAATGTTAGCAGGGCAGATTACACTTTAAATCGGGTTGTCTCTGTAGCTATTACGTTGTGAATAAATAGCACAATACATCGAGAAACTATTCTTCCACTATTTGAAAACTATTATCCAATTTAGCAGAAAAGTCACTCCCGTCATTGATGAAGGAGTGATGTTCCCACATAAGTCTTTGTTATTTCCTTTTTGTCCTGTTCCTTAATGTAAACCAATATATCAAGCAGTGTTCTTGCAGGAACTACACTTGCTTGTCAATTGCAACCTTGGTCTGGCTACAGATGCCTGAGTCTGGCAAAAAAACCAACTGGCTTTTTTTGGAGTTTAAAGAATATTGATAGATTTTATGATATGTAAATTGTATGACCCACATCCTTTATTCCAACAAAATTTAAAATAAGCCAACATGCATGCTTTTTTTCTTTTGAGAGAGAGCCAGTTATTAAACACTTACCAGCACATCATGGGGTAAAGGGAGTGCTTTGAAAGATTATTTTCCTTCCTTCATCCTTAAAGTTTCTAGGCTTGAATCAATAGCTCTTTCTACCCCAAGTGGGAGAAAATTTCTCTCTTCCAAAGTTATGCTGGCAAATGAAAGAGGCCCTCATTTTCAGTTAGTCTGAAATCTAAGATGCCTTTGGAATTCCTTAGGAATCCTAGAATTGGAAACTTGGAAACTATTAACCAGATGCATAGTTTTTTTTTTTTCTTCCTCAAAAGCCCTTATTCCCTGTTGAGGTTGATGGACTGCCATTGAAATCTCTCTGCTAACCAATGGAAATCTCTTCAGCTCCCTCCCAAATCTAGATGGGAGTCTTGTAGGCCAGCTCATGGGGCACCAAAGCAAGGACCACTTTCAGAGCTGAGTCTCCCTATATCGGCGGGTATTAAGACAAATGAATACCGTGTGCTGATATTAGCCCTGTTTCACAGACTGAGAGTGGAACTCCTAATATCAGGTTACATTTTGTTGGCTTGGTAATAATTTTTTTAACCACCAGCCATATGGGCAGAGGTTGGAAGGAAAGCTAAATTTGGAACACACCCCCACTCTCCCTTTTAACATTTCTTCCTTGTTTGTGCCGGGAGGCAACGTATTACTCATACTCACATTAACAGCACTGGTTGCTATAGGACTGAGGAATGAGATTCTCCCAAAATGCAGCTGGAGCAGGGTATTGGAGATTTTCTACTCAAGTACGCAGCAGTGCAGTCAGAACGTCTGTGCTCTGCTTCTGCAGATTTCTGAACGTGTCTGTGCACACAGCACTAGAAGACTAAATCAATAATGAAAGGATTTCATGTCTATTGGCTCCTAAGGGAAGGGAAGGGAAGTCGCTCAGTCGTGTCCGACTCTTTGTGACCCCATAGACTGCAGCCTGCCGGGCTCCTCTGTCCGTGGGATTTTCCAGGCAGTAGTACTGGAGTGGATTGCCATTTCCTTCTCCAGGGAATCTTCCCAACCCAGGGCTCGAACCCGGGTCTCCCGCATTGTAGACAGAGGCTTTTACCGTCTGAGCCACCAGGGAAGTCCAATTGGCTCCTAAGGGCTTTATCATTTTTAGTTGACATCCAGAGATAGCACTTTTCTGCCCTAATATCTTTCAGACTCAGGCGTTTTAGAGCATGGAGCCATGAATTTCTCTCTCCGTTTAGTTTTTTATGTTCTGGCTTTCCTTCTGCGCATCCGCCACTTCATGAAGATGGATTAGGTTTTGGTAGTGGTAATGATTTGGGCAGTATCTGTAGAAATTATGCACATTTCAGTTCCAGGGCTTTCTCAACCTGAATACGTAAGGCCTGAAACAGGAGTTTTAGCATCTCAAAGGAATTTAGAATCAAATTCAGCTTAAGGAATGGAAATTAGTCTACCTTCCTTCAAGGAGCTGTTGTAGTCTCCCTAAGATGGCAACTTGAGGTCAGAAGGGCATTCTCCTTGCTGTCCCTGGATTCCAGGAAACAATGAGAAGTCAGGAAGCCAGATCTCAGAGCCCAGCCTTTCTCAATCAGGCCCAGCCTCCTCCTCTAATCTTGTCTCCCGCTAATCCCCACCCCACCCTATGTTCCAACTACTTTGAATTTCTCGCTGTTCCTGAACTTGCTGCTCTGCTCTTTAAGGCCTGCCTGAGCCTTTATAAATCCCTGTATTTGCGACGCACATAAAGCACTTAGCTCAGTGGGTGCCCCTCGGTGGGTTCTAATAAATGTTGGCTGTTAATACTCTGCACATGCTGGGTTTTTAGCCCAGAAAAGTTTCCCCTTCTTTACCTTTAAAACTCAGCTCAGATGTGCCTTCCTCCATAGTGAATCCTTGTCCTCGGCAGAGTGCTTTGTTTTGTTAATACCCATTCTAGCCGTTATGAGCTTGAAGTCAGGTAATTGCCAGTGCCCAACACATCACTGGTGCTCAGTTTTTGTTGCATGACCCTGGCCATACAGCTATGAATAAGCACAGTACCTGCCCATGTAAGCACCTAGTCCAGTCGGGAGCATGGGGGACAGATACTGAACTAGATAACTATGATGTGATGTGATTAAGGTACGGATTGCTATATGCACGTGGGGTTGTGGAAACACAAAGGAAAAGCTTCAGACCCAGACAGGGTGGTCAGAAAGTAAGCTGAGTCTTAAAACAATGTGTAAGAGTCAGGGGAAAGGTGGAAGGCATTGCAAGGCAGGAGGATAATATGAGAAAAGACACGGAGGTGAGAAAGAGCATGGTGGTTCTGGGAACAATATGCAGCATGATGGGCCACAGCAAAGAGAGGCGAGAGGTGAGGCCAGATTAGTTAGGGTCAGAGCATGAAAGCCTTCGCTGCCTTGTTAAGGAGCTTGGCCTTGATCCTATAGCAGGGTCTATAAATTCACAACATATGGGTCATCAGCCTCCCCACTCCCACCCCTCTCATGGCAGACACTGATAATCAATCACAGCACCCCATTCCACCGGGCCCAGATGTGACCTCATAATCCTTCTCAGCATACTACTTCAGGGCACACCACCGAGAGATCAGAGGTGGCACTCTGGTGTAAGATTTTCCACGTGTGGGTATATGAAGGTTGGGAGTTTGGGAGAGTACGAGTTATGGGAGAATTATGACGTGGTCAGACTTGCATTTTGGAAATCTCTGTGCACATTAAGAAGAAGAATCAACAGAGCCCAATTGTTTAGATGTGGCAAGATGAAGAAGAAAGAGTAGTCAAGAACCAGATGATTGTTCCCACCTTGGGAAAGTGGGCAGATCCCAGTGCCATTCAGAGAAAGCATGAAGGAGGCAGTGATAGATTTGGCATGATAACAAGAGCTCACTTTTTTTGAGTGTTTACTATATATTGAGTAATGTTTTCAGCATTTTCAGTGAAGCAATTGATTTTATCCTCCCAACAACCCTGTCGGGTAGGTACCATTATTATTTCTGTTTTGCAGATGAAGAAACTGCACAGAGAGGTGTAAAATATCAAAGACCTAACAAAATCAGTGGCACTGAGAGAGATGATTAGGGCAAGAAAAGCTGAAAACAAATCACTGAAGTCATTTGAATGAATATAAAGAGAGCCAATCAAGTCACCAGGCACCCATGCTAGGGTTTATCTGTTTGTCTTTAATCTTTTGGAAACCAAAGCATTTATCATTCTTGGAAAAGGACCACTGTGATGTGTACAAATCCATCCAGCCTTCAACACATCTGTTCTACTCACAGGGCAGACATCAGTAGGAAAGTGAACTCAGTCTGTCAGTTCAGATGCTCAGTCATGTCCAACTCTTTGGGACTCCATGGACTGCAACACGCCAGGCTTCCCTGTCCATCACTAACTCCCAGAGCTTACTCAAACTCATGTCCATCGAGTCAGTGATGCCATTCATCTCATCCTCTGCTGTCCCCTTCTCCTCCTGCCTTCAATCTTTGCCAGCATCAGAGTCTTCCAATGAGTCAGTTCTTCACATCAAATGGCCAAAGTATTGGAGCTTCAGCTTTAGCATCAATCCTTCCAATGAATATTCAAGACTGATTTCCTTTAGGATTGACTGGTTTGAATACCTTGTAGTCCAGTTCAGTTCAGTTCAGTCACTCAGTCATGTCCGATTCTTTGCAACTTCATGAATCACAGCACGCCAGGCCACTCTCCACTTTCACTCCCGGAGTTCACTCAGACTCACGTCCATCGAGTCAGTGATGTTCATCTGCATATCTGAGGTTATTGATATTTCTCCTGGCAATCTTGATTCCAGCTTGTGCTTCTTCCAGCCCGGCATTTCACATGATGTACTCTGCATATAATTTAAACAAGCAGGGTGACAATATACAGCGTTGATGTACTCCTTTCCCAATTTGGAACCAGTCTGTTTTTCCATGTCTGGTTCTAACTGTTGCTTCTTGACCTGCATACAAATTTCTCAGGAGGCAGGTAAGGTGGTCTGGTATTCCCATCTCTTGAAGAAGTTTTCACAGCACTGTTGAAGCCTAGCTTAGAGAATTTTGAGCATTACTTTGCTAGCGTGTGAGATGAGTGCAATTGTGCGGTAAACATTCTTCAGCATTGCCTTTCTTTGGGATTGGAATGAAAACTGACCTTTTCCAGTCCTGTGGCCTCTGCTGATTTTTTTTTTCTTTGCACTGATCACTGAGGAAGGCTTTCTCATCTCTCCTTGCTGTTCTTTGGAACTCTGCATTCAGATGGGTATATCTTTCCTTATCTCCTTTGCCTTTACCTTCTCTTCTTTTCTCAGCTATTTGTAAAAGGCAGGCAGAATGAAACCCACAATCACAGAAAACTAACCAAACTGATCACATGGAGCACAGCCTTGTCTAACTCAATGAAACTATGAGCCATGCCATGTAGGGCCACCCAAGACAGACAGATCATAGTGGAGAGTTTTGACAAAACATGGTCCAGTGGAGAAGGGAATGGCAAAATAGTTCTCTTGCCTTGAGAACCTCATGAACAGTATGAAAAGGCAAAGAGATAGACACTGAAAGATGAACTCCCCCAGTCAGTAGGCGCCCAATATGCTACTGGAGAAGAGTAGAGAAATAACTCCAGAAAGAAGGAAGAGAGTCAAAGAGAGTCTAAGAGAAAACAACACCCAGTTGTGGATGTGACTGGTGATGGAAGTAAAGTCCAATTCTGTAAAGAACAATATTGCATAGGAACCTGGAATGTTAGGTGCATGAATCAAGGTAAGTTGGAAGTGGTCAAACAGAAGATGGTAAGAGCAAACATCGACATATTAGGAATCAGTGAACTAAAATGGACTGGAATGGGCGAACTTAATTCAGATGACCATTTTATCTACTACTGTGGGCAAGAATCCCTTAGAAGAAATGGAGTAACCCTCATAGTCAGTAAGAGTCCAAAATGCAGTACAGTCTCAAAAATGACACAATGATCTCTGTTTGTTTCCAAGACAAACCATTCAACATCACAGTAATCCAATTCTTTGCCCCAACCACTAATGCCGAAGAAGCTGAAATTGAACAGTTCTATGATGACCTACAAAACCTTCTAGAATTAGCACCAAAAAAGATGCCCTTTTCATCACAAGGGATTGGAATGCAAAAATAGGAAGTCAAGAGATACCTGGAGTAACAGACAAGTTTGGCCTTGGAGTACAAAATGAAGCAGGGCAAAAGCTAACAGTTTTGCCAATCAAATGCACTGGTCATAGCAAACACCCTCTTCCAACAACACAAGAAACAACTCTACACATGGGCATCACCAGATGTTCAATACTGAAATCAGATTGATATAATCTTTGCAGCCAAAGATGGAGAAGGTCTATACAGTCAGCAAAAGCAAGACCAAGAGCTGACTGTGGCTTAGATCAGGAACTCCTTATTGCAAAATTCAGACTTAAATTGAAGAAAGTAGGGAAAACCACTAGACCATTCAGGTATAACCTAAGTCAAATCTCTTACAATTATACGGTGGAAATGACAAATAGGTTCAAGGGATTAGATCTGATAAAAGGGTGCCTGAAGAACTATGGACGGGGGTTCCTGAAGAACTATGGATGGAGCTTCATGATATTGTACAAGAGGCAGTGATCAAAACCATCCCCAAGAAAAAGAAATGCAAAAATGAAAGTAAATTAAAACAAGCCTATCCAAATGATGACCTATATGATTTCCAAATGAATCTTCAGAAGCAAAAGGCAAATGAAAAAGGAAAGATATATCCATTTGAATGCAGAGTTCCAGAGAATAGTGAGGAGAGATAAGAAAGCCTTCCTCAGTGATCAATGCAAAGAAATAGAGGAAAACAATAGAATGGGAAAGACTACAGATCTCTTCAAGAAAATCAGAGATACCAAGGGAACATTTCATGCAAAGATGGGCACAATAAAAGACAGAAATGTTCTTAATGACCCAGATAACCATGATAGTGTGATCACTCACCTAGAGCCAGACATCCTAGAATGCAAAGTCAAGTAGGCCTTAGGAAGCATCACTACCAACAAAGCTAAAGGAGGTAATGGAATTCAAGCTGAGCTATTTCAAATCCTAAAAGATGATGCTGTGAAAGTGCTGCACTCAATATACCAGCAAATTTGGGAAATTGCAGTGGCCACAGGACTGAAAAGGTCAGTTTTCATTCCAATGCCAAAGAATGTTTAAATTACCACACAACTGCACTCAACCTCACACACTAGCAAAGCAATACTCAAAATTCTCTAAGCTAGGCTTCAACGAGTACATGAACCGAGAACTTCCAGATATTCAAGCTGAATTTAGAAAAGGCACGGCAATCAGAGATCAAATTGCCAACATCTGTTGGACCACAGAAAAAGCAAGAGAGTTCTAGAAAAACATCTATTTCTGCTTCATTTACTATGTTAAAGCCTTTGACTGTGTGGATCACAACAAACTGTGGAAGCTTCTTCAAGAGATGGGAATACCAGACCACCTTACCTGCCTCCTGAGAAATCTGTATGCAGGTCAGGAAACAACAGTTAGAACTGGACATGGAACAACAGACTGGTTCCAAATCAGGAAAGGAGTTCGGCAAGGGTGTATATTGTCATCCTGCTTCTTTAACTTATATGCAGAATGCATCATGCAAAATGTTGGGCTGAATGAAGCACAAGCTGGAATCAAGGTTGCCGGGAAAAATATCAATAACCTCAGATATGCAGATGATACCACCCTTATGGCAGAAAGCAAAGAGGAACTGAAGAGCTTTTTGATGAAAGTGAAAGAGGAGAGTGAAAAAGCTGGCTTAAAACTCAGCATTCAGAAAACCAAGATCATGTCATCTGGTCCCATCACTTCATGGCAAAAAGATGGGGAAACAATGGAAACAGTGACAGACTTTATTTTCTTAGACTCCAAAATCACTGCAGATGGTGACTGCAGCCATGAAATTAAAAGATGCTTGCTCCTGGAAGAAAAGTTCTAACCAACCTAGACAGCATATTCAAAAGCAGAGACATTACTTTGCCAACAAAGGTCCATCTAGTCAACGCTATGACTTTTCCAGTAGTCATGTGTGGATGTGAGATTTGGACTATAAAGAAGCTGAGCACCGAAGAATTGATGGTCTTGAACTGTGGTGTTGGAGAAGACTCTTGAGTGTCCCTTGGATAGCAAGGAGATCCAACCAGTCCATCCTAAAGGAAATCAGTCCTGAATATTCTTTGGAAGGACTGATGCTGAAGCTCCAATACTTTGGCCACCTGTTGGGAAGAACTGACTCATTGGAAAAGACCCTGGTACTGGGAAAGATTGAGGGAAGGAGGAGAAGGGGACAGCAGAGGATGATATGGTTGGATGGCATCACCGACTCGATGGACATGAGTTTGAGTAAGCTCCAGGAAAGGGAAGCCTGGTGTGTTGCAGTCCATGGGGTCACAAAGAATTGGACACAACTGAGTGACTGAACTGAACTGAGTGTTCATAAATTAAAAGAGCAAGATTAGAGGGGTATTGGATTTTATTTTTATTTATTTATTTTTTAAATTTTATTTTTACTTTATTTTACTTTACAATACCATATTGGTTTTGCCATACATTGACATGAATCCACCATGGGTGTATATTAGCTCCCAATCCTGAATCTCCCTCCCACTCCATTTTACATTGTTGGTGGGAATGCAAACTAGTACAGCCACTATGGAGAACAGTGTGGAGATTCCTTAAAAAACTGCAAATAGGGGTATTGGATTTTAAAAGAATACATCACGATGAATTGTGCTGTGTTTTTCCAATGATTAACCTTTTCTTATTTCAATGATGATATGCAGTGTACATCTGTGTGTATGTAAATGTATGTATTTGATCCATTTGTTTAGTAACTTCTTGCCTTCTAAAGCACTTTTTCATTCCCCATTAAAGTGTTCTAATCAGGAATCTAATAGCTTTAAGGAATAGGCTATTTCGGTGGGTAATAGATGTGTTGTTATTTTCATTTTAGCTTCATGTCTGGCTGTCTGGGCTACATCAGTGGCATAGTGGCAAAACCACTACCAGGAGACAAGGCACTTTGGCCAGGAGGGAAAAAATGTCCTTGTCTGAGACCTGAGCAGACAGCTCTGCATTGGTGTCAAATAGTGAGGACTGTGCAGCCTGTATTTCCTGATCCCCAGACCAAGTTGCCTATTAACCCTGAACTCAGATCATGAGACCATGGGTGTGCTAATGATTCCAGTGTTGTCTGGAACTTTATAGCTACAAGTGTCCATCTTTTGCCTGAACATACCAATCTCATTATCACCTACTTCTCTTTGATCAGGTCATTCATTACATCTGCCTGCGATGCCCTCTGTTCTCCCCTCCAGTACTTAAATCCTCCTCCACAAAACTCATGTTTGATGGCCTCAGCCTTCCATGTCTCTTCCTTTTCCAAAACCCTGGATCCACCATTCTGCACATAACAAAAATCAACTAGCAGATTGTGATTTACAGCCTTCAAGTTCATCATCTGTTTAAACCCTTCTGACAGTCCTATGTGGCTTTAATATTAGCTTGTGTACAGGAGAAAACCCAGGCTCAGAGAATTGGATTACTGGCCCAAGGTCAATGCATGGTAAGAACTAGAATTGGAGCCCAGCTCTTTCTGATGACAAAAAGCATTTCCATAACTACCTTGCTACATGGCCCAGCACATGTAGCTGATGAATATTTGTTGATGATGATGATGATGATAACAGTCCTCTTATGCCCATAAATAGCCATTGACTTTCTCCATGGACTTGATGCTCAAAATCAGAACAGCCTCAGCAGGCGTAGTTCAGGGTCTCTCCAGCCTTTAGGGATTAGATCGTGAAGGGATGAGCTGAAAGCATGGTGCTCAGGCCAGTTTTGTTGGGCTAGTCTGGGTTCCCTCTCCTTTCTCTCTATAACCCAGTATCTTTCCCATGAATCACAGTTCCTCTGGGTGCCTGAGTCTGGCCCTGAAGCAGGGACCATAGAGCACATGGTGTTTGAGTAACTCACTCTCCATGCTTGGGAGATCTGAGTTCACGCCTCTCCGCTCCACTTGAGACCTATAATTATTGACCCACAATGCATTCTTGTGCTCTGTGACCATCTGGCCTGAGTACGTCCTAGGCTATCATTTGCTGGGGCAGCAGTTGGTTTAGACAGCTTATCCTGAACATATCTTTGGAAACCTACATAATCTTGGTTCTGGGAGACTGAGCAGGCAGCCAGGCTAAAGGCCCCATGTGCTGTTCTTGGGCCCAATGCCCCAGCTAAAATAATACATTTGGAATTATTCATTATCCCTTCCATGCAACTCTAAATTTTAAATTGCATACTTGTGAGTGAGCCTGGCTTTTTGTAGGTCTTTCGTACATTAGAGAATTGCATGTTACAGAGATTCAAAATGATTGTGGGAATGAACTTCATTCTAGCAGTAACAACAACAATAGTCAGACACATAGTAACACTCAACACTGGTAATTCTCTCTGTGATTACACTGGCCTGAATATTACCACATTTAATCTCTACAATATCCTATGAAAGGTTGGTGATATTATATCCCCCATTTTACAGATGAGGAAAATGAAGCTCAGAGAGATTAAGTAAATGTCTTAAGATTATGCAACTAATAAATGGTTGAACCCAGATTCCAACCCATGCCTTTTTGGCTCCAAAGGCCATGAAATTCTTAAGACTAACCTCTGCTCTGCTTCCTCCCTTCTTGCTTCATAGGACACTTGTCTATGCCATGTAAGCCTTCAGTTGGCAGCCCATGAGACAGGTCCACAAACAGGTCATGACCAGGATTCAGTGCTAAGGTCCTGAACTGGTCATTCTATCTGTGCTGTGCTCCACTGGCCAACCCTGAGCCTCCTTGTTCTTGGTTCTCCCAATGAGAAAAGGTAGACAGAAGAATGCAAATAGAGTGCAAGGGAGGATCCCACTAAATTGGTCAACTTGGACTTTTGTAAAAATATAAACAAATCTGGTCTAGTATTTATTCCTCTTTTCCTTGAGCCTAGACATGCTCACAAAATCAGTCCGCTTTTCTGGCCAGCCAAAGATTGGACATGTTCCATGAAGAAGAGATCAGTTTTAAACATCTACAACCTTGGCTGAAAAGTATAAATTTGTTCACAGAAAAGTCTGGTAAGAAATGACAAAAAATCTAAAATAACTTGAACCAGTGGTTATCTTTGGCTCATATGATGTGGCCAATGAATATAGATAATCTCCACTTTATAAAGAATGTTGCATTTATTAATGTGGGCCTCTATGGAATCTCATTTTAAATGAGTTGATGAACTGGTCTTTTTTTTTTTTTTTTTTTTTTTTTAGTAACAGCTTTTTTTAAGATATCATTAAAATACCTATATAATCAACCGAATTCAGTGGTTTTTAGTATATTCACAGAGTTGCACAACTGTTATTACCACAATTTGAGAATATGTTCATTATCTGAAAAAGGAACTCCATGCCCCTTAGTCATAGACCCTTATCCCTCCCAGTTACCTCCCCCCCAACTCTAGGTAAGCACTAATCTACTTTCTGTTTCTATGACTTTGCCTGTTCTTGAAATTTTGTATAGACGGAATCTTACTACATGTGATCCTTTGTGACTGGCTTCTCTCATTCGGCATAATACTTTCAAGATTCATTCATGTTGAAGTATGTATAGTACTTCAGTTTTTTTTATTGCCAAATAGAATTTCATTGTATGAATAGATCACAGTGTACTGTTGATGGAAGTTTGGGTTGTTCCCACTTTTTGGCTATTATAAATAATTCTGCTATGAACAAGATTTTGTGTGAATATGTTTACTATGAGTGGACTTTCTGGGTCTTATGGTTCGGTCTTTGTTGTTTTGAGGACTGCCAGATTGTTTGTCAAAGTGACTACACTGTTTTACATTATCACTAGTGGTATGTGAATGTTTCGATTTCTCCACATCCTTTCCAATATTTATTACCTTTTTTATTATATCCTAGTGGATGTGATGTGGTATCTCCTTGTGGTTTGGATTTGCCTTTTCCTGATAACTAATGATGTTGAGCATCTTTTCATGTACTTATTGGCCATTTGTAGATCTTCTTTGTGGAAAAATGTCTATTCAGATCCTTTGACCATTTTAAATTGTTATTTTCTTTTCTCTGCTGAGTTGTATTTATATATTCTAGATACAAAACTCCTACCAGATATATGACTTGCAAATGTATTCTCCCATTCTTGAGTTACCTTTTCACTTTAAGCTATTGTTTGCAACACAAAATTTTCCATTTTGGTAGTGTCCAATTTATTTTTTTCTTTTTTCACTTGTGCTTTTCATGTCATATATTAAGGAATGATTGCCTAATCTCAGGTCAGAAAGATTTATACTTCTTCTAGGAGTTTTATAGTGTTAGTTCTTACATTTAGGTCTTTCGATCCATTTAAATTTTGGCACATAGTATGAGATAGGGATCCAAATTCATTCTTCTGCACATGGATATCCAGTTATGCCACCACATGTTGAAAGGCTATTCTTTCTCTATTAGATGATCTTTATACTGTCATCAAAGTCAGTTTATTACAAATGTGAAAGTTTATTTCTAGACTTTATATACTTTTGCCAGTTCCTCACTGTCTTGATTTCTATATGTGCGGTAAGTTTTTAAACATGGAAATGTGAGGCCTCCAACTTTGTTCTCCTTTTTCAAGATTGTTTTGGCTATTGTGGGTATTTGAACTTCCTTAAGAATTTTAGGATCTGCTTGTCAATTTCTAGATTTGTAGAAAAATTTGGGGGAGTTGATACTTTATCAATATTAAGTCTCCCAGTCCATGAATCGGGTGACTTTTCGCTTATCTAGGTCTTTAACTTTTTTCAACAGTGTATTATAGTATTCAGAATATAGGTTTTGCATGTCTCTTATTAAATGTATGCCTATATATTTTATTGTTTTTGATATTATTATAAATGGAATTGTTTCCCTAATTTTCTGATTGCTCATCCCAAGTGTATAGAAATACAATTGACTTTTGTATATTGATCTAGTATTCTGCTACCTTGCTGAACTCATTTATTACTTCCAATATTTTTTAGTGATTTCCTCAGAATTTTATACATGCAGAATTGTGTTTTCTGCAAATAAAGATAATTTTGCTGCTTCCTTTCCAGTCTGGATACTTTTTATTTCTTTTCTGGCCTGACTACACTGGCTATAACTTCTACTACAATGTTGAATAGAAGAGGCAAGATCTGACATCCTTCTTGTTCCTGACCTTATGGGGGAAGCTTTTATACATTCACCCTTAAATATGATGTTAGCACTGGGTTTTTTGTGGATGCCCTTTATCATTTTGAAGAAATTCCATACTATTCTTTTGTTAAGTGCTTTTATCATGAAAAAATGTTGAATTTTGTCAAATCCTTTTTCTGCATTTATTGAAATAAGTATCTGGGATTTGTCTTTATTCTGATAATGTGGTGTATTATATTGTTTACATTGTGTATGTTAAACCAACCTTGCATTCCTAGGATTAATCTCACTTGGTCATGGTATATGGTCCTTTTTACATGTTGCTGGATTTGCTTTGCTTATATTTTGTAAAGTTTTGTGCTTATACTTATCATGGATATTGGTCTGTAGTTTTTTTCCCTTTGTGTTATATTTACATAGTAGTATCATGGCCTCATATAATAAGTTAGTAGTGTTTCCACTTCTGCTTTTTGGAAGAGTTATGAAGGATTGTTGTTAATTTTTCTTTCAACATTTGATAGAAAAAGCCATTTGGGCCTGGGCTTTGTCACTTCAGATTTTCTATTTCTTCTTAAGTCAGTTTTGGTAGTTTGTGTATTTCTATTAATATATCCATTTCATCTAGGTTATCTAATGGTGTTGGTATACAGCTGTTCACAATATTTCCTTATAATTTTTTCCCATAAGGTTAGTTGTAATATTCCTTTTTCATTCCTGATTTTAGTAATTTTTTTTCTCTTTCTTTTCCTTATTCACTTGAGCTAAATGTTGGTCAATTTTCTGATATTTCAAAGAACCAATTTTTGGTTTTGTTGATTTCATCTATTGGCTTTTGTTTTCTGTTACATTGATTTTGGTTAATTTACCAAATGACTTTCTTCTTTGATCTAATTTATTTATTTATGTACACAACATACTACTGCTGCTGCTAAGTCACTTCAGTCATGTCCCACTCTGTGCCACCCCACAGACGGCAGCCCACCAGGCTCCCCCGTCCCTGGGATTCTTCAGGCAAGAACAATGGAGTGGGTTGCCATTTCCTTCTCCAATGCATGAAAGTGAGAAGTGAAAGTGAAGTCGCTCGGTCGTGTCCAACTCTTAGCGACTCCATGGACTGCAGCCTACCAGGCTCCTCCGCCCATGGGATTTTCCAGGCAAGAGTACAAGAGTGGGTGCCATTGCCTTCTCTGTGCACAACATAAACCTAAATAAACTATATTGAAAAAGAAATCACAAAGTAAATTAGAAAATACTTTGAGATAAATGAAAATGAGGATACAACATACTGAAACTTAATGGCTTCAGGGAAAGTAGTGCTGTGCCATGACCTGCCCTTCAACCTTCCTTCCAAACTTCCATTCCCTTCCATTCAAACTTCCCTTCTCTTCCCTTGCCTATCCTTTCCTACCCTTCCCTCCCCTTCCCTATCCTTCCCTCCCCTTCCCTATCCTTCCCTCCCCTTCCCTATCCTTCCTGTACCTTCCTTATTCTTCCCTTCCATATACTTCTCTTCCCTATCCTTCCCATCCTTTTCCTATCCTTCTCTAAATTTCCCTATCTTTCCTTATCCTTCCCTCCTCTTCCCTATCCTTCCCTCCCCTTGCCTCCCCATCCTTATCTTTCACTATTCTTCACTCCCCTTCCCTATCCTTCCCTTCCTTTCCCTCCACTTCCCTATCCTTCCTGTTCATTCCCAATCCTTCCATAAGTTTCCCTATCTCTCTTCATTTCCCTAGCTTTCCTTATCCTTCCCTTTCCTCCTCTCCCATTCCCTTCCCTTCCCTATCCTTCCCTATCTTTCCCTTTCCTCCTCTCCCATTCCCTTCCCTTCCCTATCCTTCCCTATCTTTCCCTATATTTCCCTATCTTTCCCTTCCATTCTCTATCCTTCCCTCCCTTTTCCTAAATTTCTCTATCTTTCCTTATTTCTGTATCTTTCCTTATCCTTCCCTTCCCTTCCCTTCCCTGCTGCTGCTGCTAAGTCGCTTCAGTCGTGTCCGACTCTGTGCGACCCCATAGACGGCAGCCCACCAGGCTCCCCTGTCCCTGGGATTCTCCAGGCAAGAACACTGGAGTGGGTTGCCATTTCCTTCTCCAATGCATGAAAATGAAAAGTGAAAGTGAAGTCGCTCAGTCGTGTCCGACTCAGCCTTCTCTAAATTTCCCTATCTTTCCTTATTTCCGTATCTTTCCTTATCCTTCCCTTCCCTTCCCTATCTTTCCGTATCCTTCCCTTCCCTTTTCTATCCTTCCCTTCCCTATCCTTTCCTATCCTTCCTTCCCCTTTTCTATCCTTCCTTCCTCTTCCCTATCCTTCCTTCCCCATCCCTATCCTTCCCTTCCCTATCCTTTCCTATCCTTCCCTTCCCTTCCCTATCCTTCCTTTTCCCTTTCCCTTCAGAAGAGACTTCCTATAGATCTGTTTTTAACCCTAAAATCAAATGGTAATTGTGAATCACATGCTCTCTTCTAAAGGACATGGAGGAAGGATCTTTGATTGAACTTTCCACTTTGTGGCTTATCTGAACTTGCAGCTTTCAGTCCTTCTGCCATGCCTCCCAGGCTGAAGCAACTGCTGTAAACCAGCACAGAAGTGAGGGGATTTTGAGTACTTGAATGTGGTGGTTTGTTATCCTGTTGCTGAAGCCATAAGAACCCAGAAAGTAAGAAACCTCGATTTGACCAGTATTCTCAGTCTCCTCACTGACAAAATCAGATCAGCTGTAGAAAATGGCCACCAATACACCTGGAAAGAAGTAGACAGCCTAAATGCATAGAACACAATGGCTGGCTCTGAGTGACTGAATGAAGTCAAACGTGATGCCTAAATTGTCTGTTGCTATCATTTATGCCATTTTTAAAAGCTGGCTGTACCTCAAAAAAAATAAGTTCTGGAACTAATTTCCTATTTTAAATGGTGTTCAATATTGCCTTTTGTCAGTGAAAATTTCTTACTTGTAGATTTATAAGGTAATGCAAATAAACATCAAAGAAATAAAAATATTATGATCAACCGAGATGTGGGTTTCAAGACAAAAAGAAAAAATCCGATCTCTTTTCATTATTCTAAATTCTCATGATACTTATGCCATGCACATATGTATAAGTTTATAAAGCTATGCAATAATAAAAATCACAGACATTCACAGTAGGTAAGCTTAAGTTTGAAACACAGGAGAACCATTTCTTATGAGATTTTTTTTTTTGTACTTCTTACATAAATGCTCTTAAAATCAACCACAAAATATCCTGTCTCAAAGTACTAAAATTGGGTGCACACTGGCTACAGTAATATAAAGATGGCCAAAGACCAGCTTCTCAGACCTGGACTGTATATCTAATTCTCTTTCAGCAAATCAAGCTAGTAAAGGCAGTGAATCTCATGCTGAGAAAAGACAGAAGCCCAAGCTCAGTAGGGCCTGATTCTACTGAGAGCTGAGGCATTGGATGCCTTTAAGAGAATCCTTTTGTTCAACTTAAAAATGAATCATCCACAGATGTGCCCATTTCATATTACATTCATTAATATCTCTGTTTTAAAATGTTCTTTTTTGATACAGATGTGTTAAAGCTGATGTTTCTAGCGTAACCAAAGTTTATGTAATCTAAAATAACTTCCATCTGCTAATACTCATTATGCAATATGAAAATGGCTCTTAAGAGCTTACTGTCCGTATCTATAGGGACACTATGCAGATATGGCCACATATGTCTCACATTTAACTGTAAGATGGATACCAATGTCCATTCAGCACAGAGTAATGTGAAATACAACATTTAATTCCCAAATGCTAATTTTGCAAAGAAAAATATAAAACCTTTCTGTTTGGAAAAGAATTTATAGAATCAGGCTTTGAGGCTATTATAATTGAAGTTGTATCCTTACTTCAATTAAAGTTCCCATCAACAGTGATGGTCAGAAACTAGGTTCATGGCAGTGGGCTCTCCTGTGAAGAAGGGCAACTTCTGTCCCCAGCTCCCAGGAACTGGGATCATGGTTTCTAAGTCTCACACACACACACTAGCAACACATATTTGGTCCTAAAATCTTCCTAGTGTTTGACTATAGACAGAAATAGAGCAGGAACACCACAGCTTTGAAAGGATTGTAGCTCCAAGGTTAAAAGCTCATCTGCATTGGACAACTGCTTTATATTTGTTCATTTATTGAATTGAAGGTGGGAGAAGGGGTCGACAGAGGATGAGATGGTTGGATGGCATCACCAACATGATGGACATGAGCTTGAGTAGGCTCCGGGAGTTGGTGATGGACAGGGAAGCCTGGTGTGCTGCAGTCCATGGGATTGCAAGGAGTCTGACATGACTGAGTGACTGGACTGAACTATTCCTTTTTTTCATGGCCCTCTACAGTTTCATCCTACTCAGCCTTTCCCATCTAATCCCTTGCTTCTTCTTGCTCAGTACAGCCAAAGTGTTTCCTGAATATTTTCCATTTCTCCATGCCTCTGTGCTTCTCTATATACCATTCTTTTTCCATCTGAAATATTTATGTCTGTCCTTCCACTTCCTCCTTCCCCTTAATCTCCACTTATCCATACCTACCCATGCTTTCCAGCCTCCTTTTCAGTGCTTCTTCCCTCATAAAATCTCCACAAATATAAAACATTCATACCCAACCCAGAAGTGCTCAGTCCCTCCTCTAAACTTTCTCTGTACCTGACTGAGACAATATAACATAGTAGATAAGAACGTAGCCACATACAAGTGTTTTGGACAACAACACGTCTCTGAGTCTCAGTCCCTAAATTTGTAAAATGGAGATATCACTACTTCATAGGATTCTTATGAGGGTTAAATGAAATTATGCGCACCAAGAACCCACATGGTAGATGCTCTGTCAATTGTAGGTAGCCTTAAGCACAGGGACCATGTCTTGTTCAACTTTGTACCCTCAGCACTTAGCATTGTTCCTGGCCCAGAGTGGGTACTATGTGAATGTTTCTGGAGTCAGTAGGCACCCCTTTAATAAAGGGAATGTGGTGAAGAGGGAAGACATGCTTTCTAGACGTCTGGGAGGTAATCTACTGGGTCTGTCACTTGCCTTCCCCTAGCTTCCTTAGCCTACAAAAGGGAGCTGCTCTCTGTGGACTGTAGTAGCTTTCTCTGCTTAAGTTGGCCATCAGGTTGAACAATACAAATTGGGTGTTCAGTGCTTCATTCTAGCCTTCTGATTATTCTCTGAGGATTTGTTCTCCTATGTCGGACCTGGAGCTTATCCTTTGTTAAGGATTGAATTCATTCAGAATTTTGCATTGTTAGGTTTTTAAAGCAATTTCAACTGGTTTGGTAGTTTGTTTATTGTTGGCCAGTATGACTTCCTTTTCTCTCAAAAGCTCTTTGAAAAGTTCCGTAAAGTTTTTGGTACATTGAAAAGAACATGAAAGGTTTTATGTGTAAATAAATGAGAAATGCTTTGGTTTCTCTTAAAGTGCTTCTCTGGTAAAGTCAAGAGGAAAACATGTGTTGTAAATGGGCCCCAGTTTTTATTTGTTGGATTTGGGCCTCTCTGCAATCCCTTTTTGACAGATATGTGGAGCATGTTGAATTCCAAGTTGACTTTCAGTTAAATTGCATTTCTATATTTACTTTTGAAAAGTATTCTTAGGGAGATGGGGGAAAATCTTTAGTGCCAGAGACACTGGTCAATAGCTTGACCACATTTTCAGGAGATAAAGGTAAGGATAAATCCAAATGAGGAACAGGAAACTCAAATGGCAGAAAAGTAAGCAACTAAAAGGGCTCTGCTACAGACCATCGGTTTGACTGCCAAGGAGAATGTGAGTTTTGTCCATCACAGGCAAAATGGTCAACTCTTAATTGTGCTTTCAGATTTGGAGGATGCTACTCCAATGGGATGTGGCCATAATTTGTAAGTGGTCAGAGTCTTTAGTCTGTGTTGTTTCTCTTCTTAGAGCCAGGGTAAGGGTCTCGTGGCAAGGCAGATTGGACATGCAGTTCTGTGTCACCACCATTACACACTTTGGTGCACTCTAGGAAGGGGAAGAGACTGGGTCCACCCAGGAAACTCGGCCTTCAACCCACGGTATGGTACACAGTGCACACTCCAAAGTACTTGAACAAAGGGAAAGAACTAGCCTGATAAGAATGTGTTCCCAAACACACACACTTCCTGCTGGCATCAGTGCAGTAGAAATAAGGGAAATACTGACTGACCTTTTCTCTGCCTTTGTGACTCTTGAGCTAATTCCTGCTTGGGTGTCACTGAATTTCAGAAAAAGGTGGAAGGAAAGGGGAAGATTCCCTTCTTAATTTTATCCTATCTTTCCTGTCTCTGCTTGGAAGCTACTGACATATGGACAGACTCAAAGATTTTTGGTTTTGTTCATTACTCATCACTTTTGTGGTCTAGAAGTCAAGCTTGAGCTAGGTCACAGGGCACAGTGGTGGTTGCCTCCTTGGAACCTGTGTAACTGGTGGTGAGAGGTAAGGTGGAGCTGAGGGGATAAGGCCCTCTTGGTAGGAAGATGAGGCCCAAGGTCATGTTTTGACCTTGTGTCTTCTCACCTTCTGCAGCATAAACCAGTTGGTGAGTATTTTATTTGCATAGGATACCTGAAGCTATACAGGTATGTTATATTCATTTTGATACTTCATGTGGTGTTCGTAGGTTTCACAGGCTTAGCTGCAGTACAGTTAAAGATTTTGGAAGAATGGAAGACAAGTAGTGATGTCAGTGTACGTTTGACTTCCATACCACCATGTGGGTAGAGTCTGTGTGTGTGTGTGTTTTAATTAAAAATTGAATTCAGAATATTATAAAGCAATTATCCTTCAATTAAAAATAAACTTTAAAAAATCGAATTCAGTTCTCAGTCAGGAAGCCAAAAAAAAAAGTTGAAAAGCCACAATAAGTCCTAGTGCCCCATGTTATGAGCAGAAGTGCCTCATGTGTCCTCTCCAGAGGAGGGCCACCCTGTTGGCGTCTGGAGGTGGATGATAGTTCTTAAACTACACATAGGAATCCCTCACTGCCGCAGTCAACACCTGCACTCTAGACAAATGACTCACTCATTGTGCTAGATAGAAGACACATCATTGAAACAGATCATAATCTTCAACAGAATCCATTGGGCCAGCAATACACATTGGGGAGTGGGTATCATCATGGAGCCTGGCAAGCTCTACATGGAAAAATGATACAAAGGAAGCATTCTGGTCAGTCTAGTTCTGAGGCTGATGGCTTTATTTGGGAAAATTAGTCATTCTTCCACTTTTGACCAACAAATATTTATTGAGATCCCACTAAATATCAAGCCTTCTACGAGGAACTTGACATAAATGCTCTCATGTAATATGCGCAGCAGCTACTGGGGGAGGTAATTAGGCTCCTTCAGGTATGACCTAAATCAAATCCCTTATGGTTATACAGTGGAAGTGAGATATAGATTTAAGGGCCTAGATCTGATAGAGTGCCTGATGAACTATGGAATGAGGTTCGTGACATTGTACGGGAGACAGGGATCAAGACCATCCCCATGGAAAAGAAATACAAAAAAGCAAAATGGCTGTCTGGGGAGGCCTTACAAATAGCTGTGAAAAGAAGAGAAGCGAAAAGCAAAGGAGAAAAGGAAAGATATAAGCATCTGAACGCAGAGTTCCAAAGAATAGCAAGAAGAGATAATAAAGCCTTCTTCAGCGATCAGTGCAAAGAAATAGAGGAAAACAACAGAATGGGAAGGACTAGAGATCTCTTCAAGAAAATTAGAGATACCAAGGGAACATTTCATGCAAAGATGGGCTCAATAAAGGACAGAAATGGTATGGACCTAACAGAAGCAGAAGATATTAAGAAGAGGTGGCAAGAATAC
>SJYT01062517.1:50815-67175 GCA_006410635.1 Cephalophus harveyi | reverse complement strand
TGATGCTTTTGAACTGTGGTGTTGGAGAAGACTCTTGAGAGTCCCTTGGACTGCAAGGAGATCCAACCAATCCATTCTGAAGGAGATCAGCCCTGGGATTTCTTTGGAAGGAATGAAACTCCAGTACTTTGGTCACCTCATGCGAAGAGTTGACTCATTGGAAAAGACTCTGAACCTGGGAGGGATTGGGGGTAGGAGGAGAAGGGGACAACAGAGGATGAGATGGCTGGATGGCATCACTGACTCGATGGACATGAGTCTGAGTGAATTCCGGGAGTTGGTGATGGACAGGGAGGCCTGGCGTGCTGCGATTTATGGGGTCGCAAAGAGTCGGACACAACTGAGTGACTGAACTGAACTGAACATAATACAACTACTAAGGGACGAAGCCAGGAGTTGGAGTCACATGCCAAGCCACTGGACTCTATTGTCATCCACACAAAAACTCTGAGTAGAGCCTGCCTAGCAGTAAACTGGGAGAAGGAAATGGCAACCCACTCCAGTATTCTTGCCTGGAGAATCCGTGGACAGAGGAGCCTGGTGAGCTGCCGTCCATGGGGTCTCACAGAGTCAAACACAACTGAAGTGACTTAGCAGCAGCAGCAGACCATCTCTAATAGGAATCTATTATCTGCTTAGTGCTTGCTTGAACATATGTCAAATTTACTAAGTATAACTTTGCTCTTTCATGTCCATGTTTTTGCGGAAAGGAACAAGTTATAATTTAGTCTCATTTCGGAGACCAAATTTGCCATTTTGAAAAACTGTAGTAGAAACAGGGTCCTTTTGTCTTTGTCCAAAGGCTTCACCTGAGCAATAAAGCCAACAATCATGGGTCCTTATTGCCTCACTTACATAATAAGAATCATCTTTTTTCCCCCATGTGGGCCATCTCAGTTTTATTTCCCACTTCTGAGCCACAGAACACATTAATTCTCAAATATGCTTACTCAGGGCCTCTATCTACAGTCCTTACACAGACAAAACTATAATGGGAAGCCTGAATAATTAGTCCCTCCAGCATCAGACTGAGGGATTTATTTTGTTTATTTATTTATTTTAAAACTTCTGGGATACGATTTCAAATGAGACCGCAGGATTAGTAAGAGTCAAATCTTACCTTTTTAATCCAGACTGACCATTATAGATGGCTAAGAAACAATCTGAGGACCTAGTACATCCTGTGAATGCTTCCCAAAATGTTAAATAAGAATGACAAGATCCACAACCACTCATGCCTAGAGCCTGTGTCCTGCAACAAGAGAAGCCACCACAATGAGAAACCCTCGTACTGCAACGAAGAGTAGCCCCTACTCTCTGCAACTAGAGAAAGTCCATGCAAAGCAACAAAGACCCAATGCAGCAAAAAACAAATAGTTAAAACCAAAGCAAACAAACAAAAAACCCCAAAAACCCTCTTCTCTGAAAACCACCAGGGATCTGAGTTCTTCTGAGTATGAGTTGACTATTCTCCCTTCTTGGCCCAAACAATAAACCCTTCTCTGTCCACCCCCGAAAAAAAAGAATGACAAGATCATGAAAAAACAACAATCTTAGCTGCATATGAATATGGTATGAGTGGACAGAAAAATGAAAGTATTTCAGAAGCACAGCATTAACTAGAAAAGATTCCTCACTAGTAAAGCCAACTCAGTGGAGATTCTTAGTACCTAAGTAACCCAATTGCTTTGCAATAGATACCCAGAATAGTGTTAAAGACCAAAAAGTGACATCAACACAAAAACAGTAGATGTAATGGATGCTGTGTCGTGTTGCCCAGGTCTGTCTTCCAGTATAAGGACTTTATTTTCCTGGGTGCTAGGAGTGCTGTCACTAGGTAACCCTCAGCTATCAGCCCCCTCCAGAACCTGCCCTTGGCCTCACAGTGCCCTCTCTCTTAGGGGACCAGCTTGCATCTGATGTCTGCCTGACGTGGGAGTATGAAAGCCCCACCTCCTCACCACAAAGGGAGTCAACTCTAAAGGGCCTCCCAGCTCTTCTGAGAAGCTCTCCAGGGCCTGAGCTGAGGCCTTTGTGGAGGTTGAGCTCAGGTTTTCACTCTGCCTAGTCCTGCCTCCTTCCCTTCCACAAATGTCAATCCCAAGAGTGATCCCTGATACATGCTCTGCATGCCAACCTTCGTCTCTGAGTCTGCTTCTCAGGGAACCCAAATTTGAATACTAGAGAAATTAAATTCTTTGCTTCTAATATGTTATTAAAATATAAATATTACCTTATAAGGAAATATGTTATTAACTAGCATTTAAGAATACTACAGCATATTGTTTAGGCATTTAAAAATCACTTTTCTCATGGATATAGGTTGGGTTGCTTCATTTACTGTGATAGAAAAACAATCAGGAGGATAGAATACAAAACTGTCAGTCCCCCACATGCAGGAAATTATATTGAGGATTGGAGTAAGAAGTACAAAGGCGAGAGAGAAATTAGGAGTTTGCTAGTCCCATTGGAAGCCACAGAGAAAGTTTTTTGTTAAGGCCTAAAGCCATCCAGCTTTCTATAGGACTGATTCCCTCCAGAGACTCTGTGAAAGCCATGATGGCATGGTGAAGAAAATTTAGTATGACCATCATTTGCCTTCCCTCTATTCTTAGTCACTTATCTTGGTCTGGTGTCTCAGAAAATCTTCCTTCCTTATTCTTTTACTAGCCAAATGTTGAAAGCATTTGAATTCTGGTAGAGAATTCAAGAAAAGGTGAAAAGCTTTCAACGTAGAGACGTGAATCTGAGTTGCCAGTAGAAGAGTTTCAAACACCTTGACTAGAGGAAGGAAGGAAATATAAGGCAGATAGTCTGCTATAGGCTAAGCCATATACCCTCCTAAAACACCTTTGATAGAGTCTTTAATTAGTTATACCTCACGCTGTGATTATTCATCTCCCTCACAGCGACAGCTTGGTAGTACAGGCTACTTCACTATCAGTTTGAATTTCAAGTCTGGATTTAACAATTCATTCAACAGATAATTACTGAGGACCTAGCAGTAATAAACAAAGCAGACAAGTCACCTGTCTTCCTCTAGAGAGAGACAGAAATAAACAAAAACAAAAATTCAGATCGTAATAAAAGCTAAGAAGAGACTAAAGCAAGGTTAAAATATGGAGGACCACTAGGAGTACGGATGTTGACAATTTTATCTGTGAGAAACTAGGTCAGCGAATATTCTTCTAAAGAGACAGCTTGTGAGCAGAGATCTGAACAGTAAGTATCAAGCCATGTGAAGATTTAGGTGAAGATCATCCGATGCAAAGACTATATTCCACAAACAACAAAAAAGAGGTACAGCAGGAATGGAGCAAATGAAGCAGAGAGTGAGGGAGGGGTTGGATAGCAGTAAAGGTCAGATCACAAAGAACACTGAGGGCTAGACCGAAGAGTTTGAATTTTGTTCTAAATGTAATAGGAAATGGACTTCCCTGGTGGTCCAGGGGCTAAGAATCCACACTCCCAAAGCAGGGTTCCCAGGTTCATTCCCTGGTCAGAGAACTAGATCCCACATGCTGCAACTAAGAGTTCACAAACCACAACTAACAAACCGGCACAGCCAAATAAATAAACAAACGTTTGTTTTAAAAAAATAAATAAATGTAACAGGAAGCCACTGGACAGATTTTTAAATAGGAAGAAGTACAACATGATGTAAATTTTTGAAGAGCCCTCTAAGGGCTGTTGAGCTATGAAACTGCAAGAGTGAAGTCAGGGAGAACAGTCAGGAAGCCGTGGCTGTGGAGCAGTGAGAGATGAGAATGGTGGTGGCAGAAGCGATGGGAACTGGTTGAGTCTAGAATGTATTTTAGAAATAAAACTGTCAGGACTTGATAATGGGTTAGATGTGGGAAATGACAAAAAAGTATCTACTCAAAGATACCTCCCAAGTTTTCTTTGCCGGCACAACGGGATGAACAATGATGCCATCAATTGGGTTGGGGGATGCTAGGGAGGAATACAATTGGAAGACAGTAAAAATCAAAAGTCCTATTTGGACTTGTTAAATTTGAGATGTCTATATCCCAGTGGAGATCTTGAGTTGACAAATACACGTACACACCTATCAGTCAAAAGAGAAGTTGGGGCTGTAAATACAGATCTACATGTCAACATGATAAGGATTCTCATGAATCGCATGGGACTAGGACTAAACCCAGAAGTAGAAAGAGATTTAGGACTAAGCTCTGAGGAATGCTAATATTTGGAACAAGAGTTTGTAACACTGGAATCATCAGGAGAATTTTAAATAAGAATTGGACTTGGACCCATTTCTCAAAGATTCTGATTTAATTGGTCTGGGGGTACAGCTAGAGTAAGTCTAAAAGCTCCTAGTGATTCTTATGTGCAGTTAAGGTTGAGAACCACTGATTCAAATGATTGGGAATAAAACGATTAGAATGGAGGGGGCCATCAGCAAGGTAGGAAGAAAACCAGGAAAGTTAATGCCTTAGAAGTGAAGTGAAGAGAATGTTCCAGGAATGAAATGGTTAACTATGTCAAATGCTAATGAGAAGTGAAGTCAAAGAAGGAAGACAGGGCAAGGATGGGGTGCCCTAAAGGTGAAAAGTTCTGGTGGGGTTGTGGAGATGGAGGCCTGCCCAGGATGGATTAGACAGACTGCAGAGTGAGGCAGGGGAGACACTGTTGCCCCCTGTGTCCGCTCTGCCCCACCCAAGTCCTGGACTCAGATCCAGAGACCCTGGCTGCCCCTTGTCCAGAAGCTTGTGTATCCAGTGCCCATCAAATAATACCATCTCAACTACTTGCTCACACAGCCAGTCAACACTATTCAATACCTACTGAGCACTTACATGTGCTAGTCATTGTTAGGCAGAGGGGACAGAGAGTAAAATAAGATATGCTTCTTGCTCCCATGGAATTTTCAGTCCGTTGAGGAAGCAAGTCACAAATAATTACAACAAAGTAGTCATCTTGATTCTACATCCACAATGTCTATCTTCATTCCCATTTCCACTAATCTAGTTTAGGCCCTGAAAATGAATAATAGTATCCTAACCAGTTTCTGTATATCCAGTCTCTCCCTTCTTGCTAATATAGTTTAAATCTTGCTGCCAAATTCCTTTCCCTAAAGCACAACTCTGTTTATATCATTCATTAATTGTGGAAGCATACTTTTAGCACCTACTAAATACAAAAAGAATCTGCCTGCCAGTACAGGAAATATAAGACAGGGTTCAATCTTTGGGTCGGGAAGATCTCCTGGAGGAGGGCATGGCAACCTACTCCAATATTCTTGACTGGAGAATCCCACGGACGGAAGAGCCTGGAGGGCTACAGTCCATAGGGTCACAAAGAGTCAGACATAACTAAAACGACTTAGTACATACACATGAAGCACAACTCTCTTCATGTCATTCATTAATTGTGGAAGTATACATTTAGCGCTTACTAAAATACAGAAAGAAATTCAGTTTCCCCTCCTATGATGTTAGGGTCACTTTCTAGTTCCAAAAGCCTGATTCTGTAATCTCAATCAGCAGTAACCACAACAGTTACCTGGTCCACGCATGAATCCCCTTTATGAATCTCTATAAATCAGAAGAGGATAATTATAAACTAGATAAAAGTACATCTAATTGGTACTTAAGCCTCCGAGGATGGAGAATTCACTTTTGAAAGAGCTCAAAACATGTTCAAGAAGTTGAAATTTTTATGAAGTTCTTCCTTCATAATGCTTCTTGCATACTCATTAGAATGCAAGCTTCTTGGCTTGCATTCAAGGTCTGCTATTATTTGACCTTGAGGCATTTTGGTCCTAGTTTCTTATATTTTCCTTCTGTTTCTTTCCCTGAATGTCCTTCCACAACACCACATTATCCTCTATCCCCTCATATCCAAATACTTCAAGACAGAGCTCAAGTGACACCTTCTCTGTAAATCCACCAAGTCCCCCAGCAGACCATCACTCCCTCACCTGAGACCCCCTCAGGCTTATTCTTACCTTCCTCTTGGGTTCCCTCCCTTGGTGATTAGGGTATGCATCCTATTTTCCATGCCTCAATGAAAAGTCCACGGAAGCCGGGCCCCTCTCTTGAGAACCTCTGTCTCCTGCACAGGGCATAGCACAGTGCCTTGAAAGTTTCATGAGACACTTGTGGAATAAATACAGCATCAATTCTCTGGATCTATTTCTCATTCTAAGAGAGAAGCTATATTAGCTTTCCTAGACTCTACTATTTTGATGCCCAAATTTAAAGTAAGTATTAGATACCTATTGCATGCCTGAAATTGTGGGCACATTTGGGGGCAGGGGTCAAGACAATACTACCCAGGAAAGAATTATAAACAGAATAAAATGTTAATTGTAAGAAAGGGAAAACAACAAAGGAGTGCCTGGAAGGAGGAGATGAACTTGGTCAAGAGTTGCCATGGAAGGTTAAGAGGAAGAGAAGTTCCTTGAACCTGCCTTTGAATCTCCATATAAAGAGACTCCTTAGGTCTTGGGCATTTTAAGCCTGAAACAAAGGCTGAGTCAGGGACACTAGAGGGAGCCAAGGCCTGCAGACTGGAGAGAAAGCTTCCAGGGTGTTAGCCTTGGGTTCACAGATTCTACAACGTTTGCTTAGTAGATTGAGAAGGATATTCTTTATCATACATTCAAATGCTTCCACAGGACAATTTCTAAAAGGAAAATTATTTTGAGTCTCTTTTCAGTTTTTTTACTAGTGTTAAACCTCTTTTGAGGAGATCAATGCTACTGCTGCTGCTGCTAAGTCGCTTCAGTCGTGTCCGACTCTGTGTGACCCCATAGACGGCAGCCCACCAGGCTCCTCCGTCCCTGGGATTCTCCAGGCAACAATACTGGAGTGGGTTGCCATTTCCTTCTCCAGAGGAGATCAATATTAAGTACTTAATGTCTGTATATCTTATGTCCTCTTTGTCCATGAATATCTCCTGAATCTTAACTGTGAGCTGATGTGTTTTCTTGGAGCTGAGAGTAGAGAAAGACCAGTGAAACCCTGTCCAGTGACTTAGCCTGAAGCTGGGTGATCTGTGACCACTGGTTCCCAGGGCGGTCACATTGTCAGGCCAGGTGACCAGAGGTTGCTGCCCTTATATGTTCAAATATGAGGACTTTGTGGAAGATTACAGCAAAGAAGTCACCCCTCTAGGCTTTTCTCTCAGTCCAGATCCACAGAGAGCCCTAAGGAGGAGTGTTTAAAAGGACCTGGAAGTTTTGAGGCAACAGTGTGAGCTCAGTCTGGCCAGCATCAGCATTGCCCATGCCTGCCTGACAGACAAACGGATGGGAAAACAGAGGCCCCCGTCCACGGGCGTAAGAACGAAGTATAGTTGGAAGGAGGAAAAAAGAAAATCGAGTACAGCCCTGATGTACTGCCCTACCTCAGACAGAGTGACATGAGACAGTGTGAAAGGCACAGCTGCCAAAGGATAGGAACTGAATCATAGCTTTGCCATATATAAATGTTCATTTGAACTAAATCTGGGGACAGAGGAGCTTAAAAATGTACAAGGTAAAAAGGATATCATACCTCTAAAGTAACAGTGACTTAAAGCTCGCCCAAGCCAAAGGGACAAGAGGCCTCACAGCCAAGAGGCAGCACTTCAGGTGCCCTGGCTTGGAGCATCTTCCCCCAGTATCTACCCCTAGTGCCACCAGACGGAAATGCAATCAGAAACCAATCAATAGGAAGTCAACCCTGAACAGTCATTGTAAGGACTGATGCTGAAGCTCCAATACTTCGGCCACCTGATGGGAAGAATCGACTCACTGGATAAGACCCTGATACTGGGAAAGGTTGAAGGCAGGAGAAGGGGACGACAGAGGATGAGGGGTTGGATGGCATCTCTGACTCAACGGACATGAGTTTGAGCAAACTCTGGGAGACAGTGAAAGACGGGGAAGCCCGGCATGCTGTAGTCCATGGGTCACAAAGAGGCGACAAGGCTCAGCGAGTGAGCAACAAAAACAAGGCAGGAGGGCCTCACCAGCTGCTGGAGGGCCCAAGAGGCTCCGTGTTCCTCCAGATGCCACTTTCAGAACTCCCCTTGACATCGCCGTCAGAAGCTAGCATTTAAGTTGAAGGTAGGAGGCTGAAGATCCAGGCCTAGAGGGAGAAATGGAGAGGCATTGGTGAGGCAGGCTGTGAAGCTGAGAAGAGAGAAGCACCTCATCCCCATCTGTCTGTTCCGTTCCCCTTGCTGCCGCCTTGGTATCCTGATGCTGTGTCCCCCTCCCCTTAAATCCAAAGGGAACAAGCAACAGGAGTCACAAGCAAGCAAGCAGACCTGGAGAGACTGCTTTGGCCCCTGGACAAGCCCAGTGTAGGGGAGCTGGGTGAGCAGAAGCTCCGGGTGCTCCTCCTGTGGGTGGGGAAGGCGGAACTCAATCGCCGGCAGGGTTGGGGAAAAGGACCCTCCTGTGCAGGGGGGAGGGTTGTGGGGAGCCATCTGGAGGCAGGGCTGGGGGCAAGCAGTGGAGGGAGTATGGGGACTCACCGGGGAAAGCTTGGAAGCTCTGGGCCTGTCGGGTCTGAGTTCGCTCAGCCACCCACTGCTTTTCCCAGAAACAGGGCCCAGCCTGGGTTCCCTCACGGAACAGCAGACCCTGCGGCAGAGGGCCGGCAGAATAGGAGCTGAGCAGCATCTGTCTCCCGGGCGCGATGTGAACCTTGCAATGGCCCGCCAAGCCCTGAGGGGAGAGCCTAACGCGCGGCACGTGTGGGCCCAGGCGCTGCACACAGCGGGGCCTCGGTCTAGGGTGCCGGGCCGAGCCCACCCTAGAGGCTCAGAGCCCCTCTCCGTGCATGGGCGTCTCCAGGCAAGAATGCTGGAGAGGGCTGCATGCCCTCCTTCTCAGGGCATCTTCTCCACCCAGGGATCAAACCCGGGTCTCCCTCATTGAGGCTTCTCTACAGTCTTAGCCACCAGGGAAGCCCCAGAAGGAGCAAATAGAACCGAGAAGAGGAGAGAGGCAGCCGTCTTTGGGTGTGGAGAGCTGGGTGACCACATCAAGAGGAGCCCTGAGCTCCGAGGCTGGTACGCAGGCATGTTCTTCCTCAGCAGACCCCCTAGAAGGCTGGGCGTGGAGGGCCGCCACTGTCACACCTGTCCCAGCGGACTTCCGTGGCTGGTGTTGACTTGGACGCAAAGCTTGCTGAAGGCCACGGTGCACTCCCACTTGGATGCCCCTTCCCCGTTCCCGCAGAGCACATCCTTCCACATGGAATTCAGCTGCCACCTTTTTCATAAACCCACCGGGAGTTCCTCAGAAGCCCCATTATCTCCCTCACCTGAGATCCCTCAGGCTTATTTTTACTTTCCTCATGGGTTTCCCCCTTTTGTGATTGAGGCAAATATCCTATTATCCATGCCTCACAGAAAGGTCCATGAGAGCCAGGCCCCTCTGTCGGGCATCTCTGTCTCCTGCACAGCACCCAGCACGGTGGCTTGAAAGTTTCATTAGACACCTGTGAAATGGATAAAGCAACAATTCTCTGGATCTGTGTACTATTCTGTGAAAGGAGGAAGTTATATGAACGTTTCTACAAGCTATTTTCTGATCCCCAATTAGATTAAGTACTAAACACCTGCTGCACGCCTGCTACTGTAACTCTCTCATTTCAAAGAACTGAAAGACACAAATGTGATTTTGTTGTGGTAACTCGGTGTACAACGAACAATTAGATTATGAGACTAAATATAATAAAATGCTAAGCTGCACATTGTAAGAGGGGCTCAGAGGAAGGAGAGACGCATGTGGTCCAGCGAGGGCCTGGAGAACCAAAAGAAAGAGAAGTCAGTTGGACTGAGCTTTGATAGTGGGTGGATTTACACAGGTTCCCAGCCCCACAGCCATTTCAACCCTTGCCCTTGACACCTTGCCTGTGCAGGCTCTTCATTGCTGCTGTTTTCATTAAATAAACTAGAGGCAAGTCAGGAGCCCAGAGCAGCCTCTGGTGGGCTCCATCTCCGTGGAGTCGTGTTTTCTTTTTGATCTTCAAGCCTCCCAGGCAGAAGCTGTAATCATTATTAAGAAGCGCTGATAATCAGGACCCTTCTTGGATTTCTACTGCTCAGAGCTTGGGAAAACTGAGGTGTGGTGATTGGGAGTCTCTCTTGAATTTATCCTGATTCTTAACTCAATACAGGTGTTTATTGCCCTGGTCATCTAGGATGGATGCTTCCAAAGTCCTGTGGGGCTGCCCAGACCTCTACCCTTGCCATGATAAGGGGGTGTCTTTTTCAAGGTTCCCACCATCCAGATACTGGGGAGTGATTCTGATGCTCAGCTGGTGGTCACAGGAACACCACTGTCCTCAACTCAGGCATCCAAGATGCCCCAAAACTTCTCCGTGAGAGATGAGACTTTGCTTCTCCAGAGTCTCGTCTGCATCTGGTTTCCTAGCTAAGAAGGACTCAAGCACCCTCGGTAGCCCTCCTGTCTTATCTGACAGCATGAGTCAGGGTGAAGGTAGAGCTGCCTGGAAACCAGTCGTGGGCTCCAGTGTTGCCTTTTCATGCCGATATAACACTTGCTCCGGGATAATATGGTCTGTGAGTCCAACCAACAGGCAGACGCTAAGCTTAGAACACGGCTGGCCTTGTGATGGTGGCATGCCTTCTGGCTTCCCACAGAGCTTCACTGTGTTTCCCGTTGCAGTCATCACTGTCTCTTCTTCTGTGTATATTTGTGTCTGCAATGCCTAGCACAGAGCCTGGCTTGCAGCAGACATCCTATAACAATGCCAAATCCCAGGGGAAACATTTGGCCAATGAATGACATTAGCTAATGCAGCCTTAAAGGTATGGGATGACACAGTAATAAAGATAAATATCCTCTATATCATTTTACAACAGTAAATCTGAAACCCCATCTATCGGGAAAGCATTGTCTCCACCACGATGACCATGTCAGAGCTCCTACTTATCTAGTTCTGCTGAGTGTGGAAGGGGTTGCTCTCTGTAATCTGTTTACTTTAAGGAGCTCAGTCACGTGTTCAGCTCACAGCCCGTTTATCAGGATGAAGGATGCTCTCTGGAGAGAGCAGACAGCAGGGCAGGCTGAGCTCGGATGACAGTCTGCCCCATGGAGATTGACTTTAATGAAGCACAGAATAAACAGGAAGATTAAGAGGGTGCAAAAATCAGTGACAAGTTTTGAGTTCACCTCTCTGTAGGAAAAGAAAGGTTCTCTGTACAGCTGAGAGCTGTCTCTGGGTTATAGATGAGGGGCATCTGTTTGGTCACTAATGATCCCACGCTATCTAAATCAGCCTTTGTGCGGAGAAAGAAAAGTTTTCTCTTAATTTACAGGCCTGCTTCTGTGCAATTTACTTTACCCACAATATGATTTGCTTTATAGTGAGTAGAAAGATTGGTGTTATTAAAGGGTTTGAAGAATTATTTAATAGGCAAAAATGTCAGCCTGATACACAGGACTAAATATTTCTCATTTTGTTCCTTTATACAGTCCCTCCACGGTGTACTGAAAAAGCATAGTCACTCAGAGACTCATGATCTAAAACTATGGTCCATCCTGGAGGGCTGGTTCACCTTCTGGAAGGCCTAAATTCTTGAAGTAAAACAAAAAACTAGTCTTCCTCATAAAACAGTGCCATTTCCATAGAAACTTAATGGCATTCAGACATTTTGTTGTATATTGCTCCAGTTCCTCATTTCATATATGATTTTTTTTAATAAATAGAAAGAAAAAGTTACAGAAAACCCAAAGAACAGAGTCTAAAATTCACACCCATCTTTTGACGATGACAGTTTCATTTAGAGGATCCAAATGGGAATCTTATCTCATTGTCATTGCTTTCTGTATACATAGATCTTAATAAAGGTGGGAGCAAGGTTTTTATTTGATATAGAATATTCCTTATTTAATCATACTGTGAGAACTGGTTTCTGTGTGTGTGCCTGTGTGTGTACATTGGGCAGAGGTAGTGGCATGCTGCAGTCCAAGGGGTTGCAGAGTTGTGTGCAACTTAGCCACTGAACAAGTCATGTTGACATATTATAGCCTTCCTACCAGTAGATGGCACTCTGGTTCAAATTGATATTCTGAGCAGTAATGCTGAGAGAGTGTGCAAAACAGCTGAGTTGTATCCAAGTGAAAATATGTGGTAACAAAATAGTTCAAAACCATATTGGCAACCTATTTTAGAAGAGTTGGCATGTATTAATACAAGGATATAGGGCACAAACCTAGACAGCATAATAAAAAACAGAGACATCAGTTTGACAACAAAGGTCCATATAGTCAAAACTATGATTTTTTTCAGCAGTCATGCACAGCTGTGGGAGTTGGACCATAAAGAAGGCTGAGCACTGGACAGTTGATGCTTTCAAACTGGTGCTGGAGAAGACTCTTGAGAGTCCCTTGGACTGCAAGGAGATCAAATCCATCAATCCTAAAAATCAACCCTGAATATTCACTGGAAGGACTGATGCTGAAGCTGAAGCTCCAATACTTTGGCCACCTGATGTGAAGAGCCGACTCACTGGAAAAGACACTGATGCTGGGAAAGATTGAGGGCAGGAGGAGAAGGGGACGACAGAAGATGAGTTGGTCAGATGGCATCATCGACTTCATGGACATGAGTCTGAGCTAACTCCGGGAGAGTGAAGGACAGGGAAGCCTGGAGTGCTGCAGTCCATGGGGTCGCAAAGAGTTGGACATGACTTAGCAACTGAAAAACAACAACATAAGGTGCAATCCTAATAGGGAGATCAGAATGCCTGGAACCAGAAGAGATTCACTGAGAATTCTTTTGTGGAAGAGCTTCCTTAAGTAGAGTGCTCTGAATAGAGAGGAAGGGACATGAGGCAGCAAGAAACAAACATTCCAGGTAGGAGTAGTGGGCTGTAGAAAGGTTTCTTGGGAGCCAAAGTATATATAAGGAATATGAAACAGTTTGGGTCTACTTTGAAAAACATCTGATGGAGGCTTAAAGTTAATATTTAAGTTTCACTTAATGAGAAGTAAGTGGCGGGGGCAGGCAAGGGGAGCAGGAGAAACATTCGGCTTTGCAAAAGTAAACAAAAATAAAACATGGTCATCCAAAGGTATGCCTTGCATCTGAATTTCACTTTTGATTATTACATTAAATAAAATTCAGATTGGCCAACTGAGCCAATATCTTTCATTTCTGGTTTTACATAAGTGCTTGTATAAGTACTTACATTTATATTTTACATTATATAATTCTGGAACTTGTACTAGTCAAATGTAAACACTGAGTTTTTAACCTAAATGCACAACTCTGAACCATGTGTCTTTAGCACTTCCAGAAAGCTATCCATTAGGCCTTAATTTTTGTTACCTTAATTATTTCCTAATTTTCTGACTCTCTCCTGTAAATTTTTTGGGTTTTTTTTGCTTAAGTTTAGGATGAAAGATCATAGTGTAAAGAGAGAAATTGTATTTGTGGGTGTTTATATTTAGAGCATTTGAGGCAGTGGAGGAATCCTAATTGGCATTATACTTTCTAATGCAGATTCAAAGTTAAAGCAGTAAGGAGGTGTTTTTAAATAATTCAGCAGAAACTGCACTAAATGAACAGTTATTTAAATCTTTTTAAGGTCTCAAGTATAGTTAAACCAATAATGGGAGCTATGTTGCTTAATCTACATAAAGTGCTTTCCATTTACCATGTGTTACCAGGGCTATCATTAAAATAGTAATTTATTATGAGGATGAGTCTTTAAAATGCTATGCTGAAGCCCTGGGTTCTGGAATCACTGGCTACGTCAGCACTTTGTGCTTTTAAGCAGTGATGTGGCTTTGGTAAGAAAAAAGGAATGATATTCATTAATTCTTGATGTGCTTTAAACACTGAAATACTCTACTCTTTTTTTTTCTTAGAATGGGAAAAACCACCCTTACACAAGTAGGTTAAATACTCTAATTCTCCTCAAGATTAATCATGTCTCCCTTTCAATGGGAATGGATGTCCCAAACAAGCACAGGATATTCCCACTTTTGGAGGGAGGGTATCTTTGTGTGGTCCCTGCTGTGGTCACTGTTCTTATTAATAGACACGATCTGCAGGAGGACTATGTGAAGGAACGTGTGAAGTCTGGTAGAGGACCAGAGGAAACGTAGGGGGTCATGCTGTCATGCTGGGTGGCGGGCGTGACAATAGCCTTGCAAACCCACTGTTCTCTGGGACTCAGCTAGTCAGCTTCAGTTGTCTGAGTTTCTTGGTGTTGCCATCATTGTACTGCAAGTTTGTTGGCTTTGCTATCTGAAGATGGTCCTTAGGCCATATTCCTTGAATGTGAAAATACATGTCCTGTTAAGTAAGTCTATGTGACTGGAAGGAGTTGTGGGACTGCATTAAGTGTGGTGATGGTAAAAGATTAGTCTAGAAAGATAGGAAGAAAGAGGATGGCACTGTGGAGGGCCTTGAACACCTAGAACTTGGGTCTTTTAGAAGTCCAATGCTCTATCCATTGAGCAACGGAGCCACCTAGAACTTGGGCCTTTTAAAAGCGAGTCTGGGATTGAGGCCACACACACTCTTACATTTAGTCCCAGTCATTTATGACACTTGCCAAAGCAGTTGCAACTTAAATTTTTTATTTCCAACCATAACCCATGAAAAGAATCTTATAGCCCCTAAAATATTCATGTTATTGCTGCTGCATGTTTGTGCTAGGATTTGAGGGCTTGCCTTCAGCTATACCTTAGCATAAAAGGAATCGTAGTAAAAATAATTGGCATAAAGCCATCAACTTGCTCATTTGCTGTCTTTCACTGTAAGACAATAAAGGAATTAAATGATGCCTCATTTGGCTTTATATATTTGCATACTTAAATGTTTGGATACATCTTTGCTAAGTAAATTGGGCCTGATCAGACAAGCCAGTAGTGAATACCTCCAATTTTCAAATGTATTAATTCTTTCCAACTGTGGATTACTAATAATATTTTTATTGGCTGTTATACCATATCAATGACATATGGTTGAATGGATGAAACAGGTTAACTACTTGTGGAAAATAAGTTACATCCGTGCTATACATATTTTCAAAAAACATAAAATCTCATAATATGCACACACAAAGACACACATCATATGAGTACAAATTAAGTCATTTTAATACTTAATGCTCAAAATCCAATGACCATGAGCTTTTCTCCTGCTTGATTATCCAGTCTTTTACAAAGTCCACTTCCCAAAATATTTCTGAGCGCCCCCAGGGGAGCTCACATGCATATACAAATATTAGTCTCAGACCCAGTGGCTGCATTAATGTATAACTCCCATCTACATTTATGGTAATTCTGAGATTTGTTCATACAAAGCAATAATTACAAAAAAAAAAAAAAGTGGTTCCAATGTAATTACCTATTCCTGCCAACCACAGCACAGAGATTTCTTGTTTTGCTCAGGAAGGAAAAATTTGTTTTGCTAACATTTGATAGCAAAATGTTCTCTCTATTTTGTTTTTTCTCCCCATCTAAGATGTCCCAAAGGAGCCCAAATGTTCCGATTCATGAAAGGTACCTGCACACATACATACACACAAACACCCACACCCACACATGCATACACACATTACCTTTCTCCAAGTTATAAGCCATCCACAGGGTCCAAACTGGAGCAACTTTCTTAAATTTTCCTTCCACTGTGGGGAAGCACTCAGCCAAATCTCACTCATTTCATTCTTTTATTCTCCCCACTTCTTATGCCAACTGTAAATAAAATATGTGTCTCTATGAGAAGTAACCAGCAAGCATGCATGCTAAATTGCTTTATTTGAGTCCAACTCTTTGCGACCCTATGGACTGTAGCCCTCCAGGCACGTCTGCCATGAGATTCTCCAGGGGAGAATACTGGGGTGGGTTGCCATGCCCTCCTCCAGGAAGTTACTAGCGTAGTACACTCAAATTAGATACAAAGGGTGAAAAAAAAAATTCCCTCCTCCATCCCCAGCTCATGCCCAATCTTATTTCACTGACACTCATTCAACCCTGGATTAGGAAATTTGAAGTCCATATGGACAAATTTTGTTCAGATTTTTAAAATCAAATATAAAAAAGAGTCAAAGAACAAAATTAAGAACTTGGATCTTTCTACTGATCATGTATCCATGTATTATCCTTAAGAGAATATACTTCTTTTTAATCACATACAAAACATTTACACAAACCAACTATGTAATAGGACCCAGAAGAAGTCACAATAAATTCCAAAGAATCAGATGATATAGTGTTACCTGAAATATGTATAAAATAAGAAATAGGTAACAAGAAAAGAAATATTAAAATATACTTGTCTAGAAACTAAAAAATATGTGTCCAAACCCTTTGTTTAAATAGGAAACTTAAATTAAATGGCATTAAAAATATACC
>SJYT01062517.1:0-50542 GCA_006410635.1 Cephalophus harveyi | reverse complement strand
AAATGGAAGAGTTTTTAAAAAATAATATAATGAAATAGGATTTATCTTAGGGATGAAGAATGCTTTTATAACAGAAAATCTGTCCTTGTAGATCACCACATTAATGAACTAAAAAGGAAAAAAAACAAAACAAAAAAAAACCTATCCCATAGAAGCCTAAAGAGTATTTGAAAAAAAGTCAGTGTCTATTTGTAATATAAAAATATGAACTCTCAGATAACTAGAAATAGAAGGGAACGTTTGGGTCTTGTTAAAGTCTCTTTGTTGCTACCTGGAGTAAACTTCATACCTACTAGAGTAACTCTAAATGTAGCCATCTTAAAATCAGGAACAAAGAAAGAAAACAGCTATCACTACTCTTGTTCAGCATAACTTTGGAAGTCCTGGCCACTGTAATAAAAGAGAGCAAAGCAAGAACTACAAGTTTTGAGAGGGAAGAGACTTAATAATATTATTTTTTCCTGATAGCATGATTCCCTACTTGAAAAACCCTCAAAAGCAACAACCTGTCATGATAAGAGAGCTAATGGTTTCATTACACTAATAGCAATTAAAGAGAAAAAGTAATTTAAAAAATGGCCCTACTCACAATAACAACAACAGCTACATAATATTTAGGAATGAAATAATAAGGCATACATAAGAAGCCTTGATGGAGAAAAATCTAGAACTATTAAAGGGTATAAAAAATACCCCAAATAAATATAGAGATTTTTCATGTTAATAATGAAATGACTTATTTGTTTTAAAAATATAAGTTTTCCCCACAGACACTATTCACATTTCCTGATTTCTTCCCCTAAAGTTGAATAAGAAGTTCACTGTCCTCTAGAACAAACAATGCAGCAATAAGCACCCTCCTATATGTCCCCTTATGGATCTGGATAGGAATTATTTGGGGATATGGAATCAAGATTGGGACTGCAGGTAGGAGCTGTATGTATCTTTGTATGTACGAGCTGTATGTATCTTGTGGCAGATTGCCCTCCAGAACAGCTATACCAGTTCACACTCCAAGTAATTATACATGAGAACAGCACATCCCTTCATCCTCACCAACATATAGTATTTTCTGACTCTGTAATTCTGTGGGAGTAATGAGGCTTTCCTGGTGGCTCGGTGGTAAAGATTCTGCTTGCCAATGCAGGAGACATGGGTTCAGTCCCTGGGTTGGGAAGATCTCCTGGGGGAGGAACTGGCAACTCACTCTAGTATTCTTGCATGGGAAATCCCTTGGACAGAGAAAATTGGCAGGCCACAGTCCATGGGGTCACAAAGAGTCAGCCTCAACTGAGCACTTGGCACATTGGCACAGGAAGTAATAATTCAAGTACCCATAAAGCCTTAAGATAGATTATGAAACATAGTGCTGAATGAAAACAAGTTACATCACAATACGGCCTGTGTGAGCTAAAAAAACAAGGAACTCTGGTCAATATCCTGTAATAATCTAAATGAGAAAAGAATTTGAAAAAGAATGTGTTCTACACTGTGCTGCATATGTATAACGGAATTATTTTCATGTACTCCTGAAACACAATATTGTTAATCAACTATACTCCAATATATTGATAAAATTAAAAATGTTAATTGTTTTTACAATTTATAAATAAATTCAACAAGAAAAATACACATACCAAAAGGCACAACATAAGTTACAAGGATATGTAAATATCTAAAGATCATCTGGCAAATCCACCAGAGTGGATGCCTCTGTGAAGAGGATGGAATGGTTGTGGGGATCATGCCTGAAGAGGGAAAATGAAATAAAATTAAAATATAACACAATTAAATAAATGAAGGGATGTGCATAAACCTATGTCAACAGAGTGCCATGCACCAGAGTGTGACTAACTCAGCTCTTGTCATCTGGGGGGAAAAAGTCCATAGAAAGGTAGAAAGGGACAGTGCAGAGTGCTAACCTGTCCTGGGACAAATCTCTCTTGCTTCACCATCCAAGGTGTCAGGAATTCTTCAATTTGTTCATCACCTATAAAATAATACCCAAGATCCTTAGCAATACATTCAGAATTTTTCATCATCTTCCCCCTGCTCCCTTCAACCTCATTGAACTTCTATCTATCTGTCCCCTATGGAGAAGGCAATGGCACCCCACTCCAGTGCTCTTGCCTGGAAACTCCCATGGACGGAGGAGCCTGGTAGGCTGCAGTCCATGGGGTCGCTGAGAGTTGGACACGACTCAGTGACTTCACTTTCACTTTTCACTTTCATGCATTGGAGAAGGAAATGACAACCCACTCCAGTGTTCTTGCCTGGGGAATCCCAGGGACAGCGGAGCCTGGTGGGCTGCCGTCTATGGGGTCGCACAGAGTCGGACACGACTGAAGTGACTTAGCAGCAGCAGCAGCAGTCCCCTAAGGAGGCACAAGATTACTTCAATACTCTGTATCTTTACACCAGCTCCTCCCATTGCTTGGAATGCTTTCCCCAACTTGTCTAGCCGGTAAACTATTCATTCAACATGACCTCTGCTGTGAACACCTTCTTTGCCTTTTATCCTCCTTCACCTGCTCTTCTCCCACACATATATCTACTGGACACTTGTCGCACGGCATGGCATTGTCCCATTACTTGCTCACATATCTCTCCTGGATTAGATCACAAGCTCCTTGAGAAAAGAGTCTGTCTTATTTTGGAACACACCTAATAAACACAGGCTTCCTATAACTATAATTGAATGAATGAATGCATGCTCTGTCATGGGAATTTGCAGAGATTTCTAATGAGGCCCTTTTAAAGAAGTGCTGCGAAAACACCAACGTGTACTGTTATGGAGACTGGAGTAATGAGAGAGGGAGAGTTGTGGAGCTAAATTGCAGGGAAGATCCATCTTGTCAACGACCCTGCTGCCTCTTCCTTCTTTTCATGGAATTTCACGTCTACTATGCTACAAATAGCAGCAGGCACCAAATGAGGACCTTTGCTTTCTTAGCATCTCTGATCTCCTAATTTTCCGATGGTGGGATGCTGCTGTGATTGCTGACACCTTTGAGTCCTCCAACCCTACCACTTTCCCTCAGTCCTGCAACTTTATCCTCATCAAACTTCAATTTTATATCCTGTTATGTGTGTTAGATTAAGCAGATGTAACTTGAAGGGCTCTGATCTTTCAGTGCAGCTTCCTGCCCACAATGATCTCCCTGATTGTCCTACTTCCATGGTTGAAGTAGGACAATGACATGACTCTCCGCTAGAGTCAGATGAGTCCCAGGCTACCCAAACCTTCACTCTAGACTTCAAAGACAGTGCCTTGCAGAAACCAATATATTTACGCCTATTTTCAGACCATCCCATTAGCAATCTCATTACCTGGGCCAGGGATGCAGAGGAAGTAAGTACATCCTAATGAGGATTAAGGGCATGGTAAGAGGACCAGGAAGTTAGGGAAAGTGTCCCTGGACCAGGAATGGACAGCCAGGAAAGTACTAGAGAAAATGTCTGCAGTCAAAGGAAAGAGAACAGGCATAGGATGGACCAAGCACATATTATTAACTTTTCAAATTTATTTCTTATTTTTCATAGTTCTATTCTCATTCTCATTCTTGAGAAATCTGTATGCAGGTCAGGAAGCAACAGTTAGAACTGGACATGGAACAACAGACTGGTTCCAAATAGGAAAAGGAGTATGTCAAGGCTGTATATTGTCACCCTGCTTATTTAACTTATATGCAGAGTACTGCAAGGAGATCCAACCAGTCCATTCTGAAGGAGATCAGCCCTGGGATTTCTTTGGAAGGAATGATGCTAAAGCAGAAACTCCAGTACTTTGGCCACCTCATGCGAAGAGTTGACTCATTGGAAAGGACTCTGATGCTGGGAAGGATTGGGGGCAGGAGGAGAAGGGGACGACCGAGGATGAGATGGCTGGATGGCAGCACTGACTCGATGGATGTGAGTCTGAGTGAACTCCGAGAGATGGTGATGAACAGGGAGGCCTGGCGTGCTGCAATTCATGGGGTCGCAAAGAGTCGGACACGACTGAGCGACTGAACTGAACTGAACTGATTCTCATTCTCCCTGATGCTGGGAAAGATAGAGGGAAGAAGGAGAAGAGGGCATCAAAGGATGAGATGGCTGGATGGCATCACTAATGCAATGGACATGAACTTGGGCAAACTTCAGAAAATGGTGAGGGACAGGGAGGCCTGGCATTCTGCAGTCTTTCGGGTCGCAAAGATGTGACTGGGTGATTGGACAACAACATTCTCATTATGGAGTTCTCACCTGAGCAACCTTTGTGGGTTTGTTTTTTCCTTTTTTTGACCTACCTCCTCATTTTCATAGACAAAGCGTCTCCTCAAAGATGTCTTTTTTCACCTCCTTGCATGAATTTTCCTACCTCCTCATTTTCATAGACAAAGGGTCTCCCCAAATTTTCAGCATGAAACTCACTCTGCTCCCCACCTCCACTATCCACAATAAACTCTCAATGTAGAGTTAAACTGACTGGACTAAAGGTCAGTTACATTACATTTAAATAAGCATGGAGAATATAAAAAACAGCAGGAAACACAGTGCAGATGTCTTCAGCTACACTTTGATAAGCCCAGCAGCTGTGGCCATTTGAATGCTCTCATGGGAATTAAAAAACTAAAATCCATAAAACAATCTTCAGGCAATAACACTGAGTCTGCCTCTCCACAGAGGATAGGAATCAGTGGAGTAAGACTCAGCATCAGTGAGCTTGCTACTGAATCTAATTATTTTCTGGTGTGACGTTGTTATGGGCGATGTAACAATTGGTATTGACTTTTAAATAGTTCTGTACCTATTTATTATTTGACCTCATTTAACAATTAATTTCCCAGAAAGTATTATGCACAAAGCTAAAAAACAGGGGTCATGGTGACAGGTTTTTCTCATCTGTTTGCTGCAAAAGAGACAAACAGTACAAAACACAGCTACTGAATTGCATATACATATCTGAAATCCAGCGCTTCCCTAGTGGCTCACTCCGTAAAGAATCCATCTGCAATGCAGGAGACGTGGGTTAGATGCCTGGGTTGGGAAGATACCCTGGAGGAGGCCATGGCAACCCACTCCAGTATTCTTGCCTGGAGAATCCCCGTGGACAGAGAAGCCTGGTGGGCTATAGTCCTTGGGGTTGGAAAGAGTCAGACATGACTGAATGGCTAAGCACACACACATCTGAAATCCACTCATTTCTTGAATGAACTACAAGATCTAAATGTCAGTTTGACCAATTAAAGTGTTACATTCCGCTGGTGGGTTGTTTTTTTTTTTTTTTTTGCCAACCAAGAATTATGATTTTTAAAATGAAAAGGCAAAAAGAATGTAAAGAAAAGATAATTATGTGAAAAAAAAAAAATGTACTTGAAATCCAGTACCAACCAATTTATCAGTGCTTTCCTCCACTGGAAGCCATCTGTAATGAGTGAATAAATAGTCAAAGGTAACAGATTTATGTAGACACTGTCCAATTCAACCCAAGTTCAATTCAACTCATGAAAAAATGTTTTACAAGAACACAAAGCTTACAAAACAGAGTTGTTATTATCCACCAATATGACTGAATTAAAGACTATTTAGATTTCTGATAACAGCTTTAGCTATCCAAGTCCACATATTGAACATGTTCTATATAATCAGGACCTATTCTAGGCAGTTGTATTTTCATTACATATTGCAAAGCTCATTTTAGAAATAAGAAACATGAGACTCATAAACTGTAAAACACTCTTCCATGATTTCATGGCATTTGGATGGCAAAGTGGAGATGGAAACATGGTTCCCTAAGACCCTAAATCATAGGTTCATGCACCATTCCATACCTCTCTTTCAGAAAGTGGCTCAGAGCCACCAGTACATGTTTCTGACATCTTTGGGTAGGAAATGCTTCTGAAAGTATATGGAAGAATAAACAGCCCAGAGTCATTTGGAGCCCCTGTACTAAGAAAGGTGAATAATCAATGCCGATTTGAAAGAAAGATAAAACAACTACTGAGGAATGAGGCTGCTTTTCTGGTGTTTCTTCCACAGCTCTTCATTTTGCTTCTGCTTTCCCTTATAATAGGGGTGTTGTTGTTTTTGTTCAGTCACTCAGTCATGTCTGACTCTTTGCAACCTCATGGACTGCAGCATGCCATGCCTCCCTGTCCCTCACCATCTCCCAGAGTTTGCCCATGTAGCAGGAGTAATATTTAAGAAAAAACATTAATGTGCTTCTCTTATTTGCTTTCCTGAATACAAGACATCCCCCCTAGTCTTGTATTTCTACTAAAGGCATTGTGTGTTTATTGATAGTGATGGCTCCAAGAGGCATATCAAGAGAGTGAAAGAGTTAATACTCAGTTTTTAATATTTAAAAAATAAATTTTCAGAAAGATGTTAGTTACAAGAAAGATTATTTTCTCAAGATTCTCAAAATTCCTTTTTTCCCTTGATCATACTAAGAACTAAGTATGGAAAGGGAAAGGGAAGTCGCTCAGTCGTGTCCGACTCTTAGCGACCTCATGAACTGCAGCCTACCAGGCTCCTCTGCCCATGGGATTTTCCAGGCAAGAGTACTGGAGTGGGGTGCCATTGCCTTCTCCGAAGTATGGAAGAATGAACTCAAAGAGTTCACTCATATTACAGAGAAGATACTCCTTCCACTAAGGCAGCTATATCAGGAAACATTGCCCTGTGGTAAGAGTGAAAATATGGGCTTCCCCAGTGGCTGAGTGGTGAAGAATTCACCTGTGAAGCAAGAGGTGCAGGTTCAACCTGTGGGTCAAAAAGACCCCCTGGAGGAAGAAATGGCAATGCACTCCAGTATTCTTGACTGAAAAATCCCATGGAAAAAGGAACCTGGCAGGCTACAGTCCATGGGGTCATAAAGAGTCAGACACGACTGAAGTGACTCAGCATGGCACTGCAAGAAGAAAAAAATAGGTCCGGAGAAAAACCTGACCCTTCTCACCCTAAGGGGATACTAAGAAAAAGGAAATCAAAGACAGTGGACACTGGAGTTCTTATTTTTTTTCTCTCTTCTTGGGGCAAAGCTTTAAGACAGGGTGGTTATGGAAGCACCAACTAAACTCAGGGGCATATACAATGCAGGAAGGGGTATAACAGAAACTAGAGCCTTTGTTCCCACATGCCCTACTTCTGAGTCAAGGGCCTTAAGGGCATACCTTGGAACTGGTGAGATGACCTCACAGCAGAGACTTGGAGTGACTCCTCAGGTCAGGGTTCCAGAAGGAACTAGTTGAGCCCTGAGTGATCAGCATGCATGAAGCAGGGTCTGCAAGAGTGAGAGTTCGGGGAAGTGGAATCAGTCAACACAAATGTATTATTTCTAGGGGTTAGGTTTCTAGGTGTGGGTAAACTAGATTTTTTGCTCAGGATTCCACTGGGCTGAAATCAAAGTATTAGCAGTGCTGGGGTCTCATCTAGAGATTGGACCTCTTCTAAGCATATTCAAGTCATTAGCAGGATTCATTTCCTTTCAGCTGTGGGACTGAGGCCTCTGCTTCTTGCTGGCTATTGGCCAGGAGTTGCTCTCAGTTTGTAGAGGCTTCCTCAAATTTAGCTACATGTTGTTGTTGTTGTTGTTCAGTTGCTAAGTCATGTCTGACTCTGCAACCCCAAGGACTGCAGCATACCAGGTTTCCCTGTCCTTCACTATCTCCTGGAGTTTGCTCAGATTCATGTCCATTGAGTCAGTGATGCCATCTGGTTAGCTCCAAGGTTCTCTCCCATAAGTCCTTTCACACTTCCAATCTGTCAGGTCCACCTACACAATCTCTCTTTTGATTAAACAAAGGCAGCTTATTTATTAGTAACCTGACATTTAATATCTCATCATATTCACAGTTTCTGCCTGTAGTCAAGGGGAGAAGATATATGGAGGGTGTGTACCACAGGGGGCTGGAATCTTGGGGGCTGATGCAAATTTCTGCTTTCCACAATGATGCAAATTCTAGTGCTCTTCAAAGTTCCTAGATATTTTTTTCCAAGTAAACAGTCTGTTTACATTTGTCATAATGACCTCAGATCTTTAAACTCTGGAGTGTTTTTCTATGTCTTAACTTGGCAATATTGCCAGCCCATTTATATTTTCAGAGATGCATGTTGAGAAGGCTGGGATATCCGTACCTATGGTTGTGTTTTAGAGCTGTTTCTGATAAAGGGGTTTGGCGGGTCTGATGGTACTCCCCAAAGAAGAAGGAGGTGAGAATCATTGCTTTAAATTTTGGAAATGAGATTTCTAAGGCACCATGTGCCTTATGGATTCAATCATATTTCTTTAAAACTTCACAAGCCTGGATGCCAGAGTCTACGATAATTTTTAGACAAAGCCATGAAAAGTTAAACCAAGTACAGGCAATTTACCAAATCATGTTGAAACTTAACACCAAAAATAAAAGTATTTTTGATGCTTTCCTGAATGAGGTCTCTCAGATAGAAACATTTATGCAAATGATGCCATTCAGTTCAGTTCAGTTCAGTCACTCAGTCGTGTCCGACTCTTTGCGACCCCATGAATTGCAGCATGCCAGGCCTCCCTGTACATCACCATCTCCCAGAGGTCACTCAGACTCATGTTCATCGAGTCCGTGATGCCATTCAGCCATCTCATCCTCGGTCGTCCCCTTCTCCTCCTGCCCCCAATCCCTCCCAGCATCAGGGTCTTTTCCAATGAGTCAACTCTTCGCATGAGGTGGCCAAAGTACTGGAGTTTCAGCTTTAGCATCATTCCTTCCAAAGAAATCCCAGGGCTGATCTCCTTCAGAAGGGACTGGTTGGATCTCCTTGCAGTCCAAGGCACTCTCAAGAGTCTTCTCCCACACCATAGTTCAAAAGCATCATCAATTCTTTGGCGCTCAGCCTTCTTCACAGTCCAACTCTCACATCCATACATGACCACAGGAAAACCATAGCCTTGACTAAACGGACCTTAGTTGGCAAAGTAATGTCTCTGCTTTTGAATATACTATCTAGGTTGGTCATAGAATCCTTTTAAAGATTTTTTTCATTTAAAATTCCTACTGGTAAATATTAATAGGAATTCAACTCCAGAACTTTACCTTCTTTATATCTTAAAAGCCAAAATGGGTCTTCCACAAGATGAGATATTTGACTTTTTAGGACTCTAAGGAGGAAGGTATCAGGTGTATTATCTTCCATTAAAATATTGAACTCATTTTGTCTCTTTGGATTTTGTTTGGATTTTATGAGAAAAGATTAGAAATTTCAAGGTTTCTTTCAGAATCTTTGCTGTCCTACTGAAACCCAGGGAAGGAAGCAGAGAAAGCCATGGAATGATTTTGGTGGCATCCCCACTAAAGCTATCATTTTGGCATGGCCTTATTTTGTACTGTGATGATCACTTTTTGAGTAAGGTCCATTAATAGATGTAGTTTGATGAGGTTATGAGGCAGTAAGGGTAAGGGACATTTGCATTGTGTGTTCCATGAACCCTCCGCCCTTTCCACTTTCCTCTCTCTCATCTCACTCCTATCCCCGGCATATCAAGCATGGGAACCTCAGCAGAGAGAAGGAAGAGAACAGGGAGAGGAAAAGTCCTGCGGGAAGAGCTAGGGGGAGTCATTACGAAATGGTTTTAACCTCCTCATAGATGGAACAAAAAGAATATCTTCTAATATGGAACTAGAGAGAATTCCACCTGGTCCCACTTCTCTCCACATCCTAAATTCCACCACATTTACCCAGTAAGTCAGAGAATTACACCATCATGTAAAGCTATTATTGACTGCTGGGAATAGCTAATGTATGCCACAAAGGCAGAAGACTATGGGGAAAGAGATTCAGGGAGCTTTCCCAATACAATCTAGACAAATAATAGTTTTCCTAGAGCCCACCTCCACCCAGTTCACTTTTTCTTGCATCTCATTAGGCAGAACTGGATTACATGTCCACCCCTAGCTTCAAGAAAGTGATTTTTTTTTTAATGGCACATGACTGCCACAGTCAAAATGGGGCTCTGATAGTATAAGACAGGGATTTTGCACACCTTTTCTGTAAAGGACTATACAGTATAAGTATTCTAGGTTTTGTGGGCCAGATGGTTTCTGTTGCCACTGCTGAGTTCTGCCCTTGCAGCATAAAAGCAGCTGTAGGCATCACATGATCAGTCTGTGTTCCAATAAAACTTTATTTATAAACACAGGCAGTAGGCATTTAGACTATGGACCTTAGTCTGCCCACTCTTGATGTAGGAGACAGATATTAGGTAAGCAACAAGCAAGATCTCCCATCCCACCTGTTCTCAAGAATCACTCTCTACTCCCCTTTCCCATTCTGCATTCTAGTTCTTGAACACACCAAGAGAATAGGGATCAGCAAACATGGCATTTCACATTTGGAAGGGGTCCAGCTTCTGGGCTCAGACTTGGTTTCAAATCTCTCCTGACACAGGTGTCTGTGATTCTAAGCAAAGTGGGACACAGCTACCCGGTATCCTAGTCCTGTCATTTACTCAAGTGCAGGAGGGCCCCATGGTGCCAGAGTTAAGAAGGTACAAGCAAAAGTGGCTGTCACAAGATGATGAATGGCTGCCCTCTGAAGTTTTTATTTGAATCCTAAGTAACAAAACCAGACCAACCAAGGAAACTTGGTGATTTTCTCTGCTGCAAAGCAGCCACCTGGTGAATATTACTTTGCAGCCACCAACCCTTGGCAGAGGTTGGAACAGCAGCTATAATTATAAAGAGCAGGGAGGAAACTCTAAAAAATCTCTTCTGGGTGGCAAAATTCTGAAAAATCAAGATAATTACACCACTAGCTCATCCTGATTTGCTTGGCTGTTTATAGATGAGGAGAAGCTGATGCACTGAGAGCTTTTGCTTTTTCTTTTTTTTTTCCTTCTATTTGCATTAAATCCTGTGTGGCTCCTCTCTGAAATGTGTGCATATGCTGTGTCCATGTGAGACGCCACCATTGGCACTTGTCATAAGAATTAAATCCCTCTCAAGCTTGTTTACAGCTCAGCACTTGTCATACTGCTCCCTTGAGCTTCATGGCTGGTTGGGTTCTTTTTCTCCCCAGCTCTGCGGAAGATTTAATTTCTTTTTTGTTTATGTGTGTACTTACCCTTGCAGGTGCAGGAAAGAAAAAATTGCTGTGCCCAGATGTTTTGAAGCTGTAGTAGCATACATACAGCTCAGATTAAACAGAAAAAAATTGCATAAAGCAGGCGCTTCAAGTACATTATTCTATAGGGTATTTAATAAACCTATCATGTCTTCTTGACAATAAGACTCCTGAATATAATTTTAGGAACAGTTAAGGCATCGCCAGCTCGATTCATTCATAGATGATTTTACAGCGAGATCTGTCATTTTTGAGTGGGGTGCATTACATTATCCCATTTTCAACTTAGAAAATATCTTCTTGGAACAGAACAGTCTGGGAATTGGGTAGACACATCGCCTATCAAGCTGTCTCAGTTCATTACTGGATTAGTTAGACCTCAGGGATTGCAGGCCAGATTTCACCTTAGTTTTGTAACACAGCAAACATAAGCCAAACACAAACAACCCTCTTGCTGATCATTGAGCTCTGTACTAATATGCAAAAGCCCTGCTCAAGTTGCAGATGGATAATGCTTCTGTGGTCCCTCAGTTTGGATATTCCTTTCCCCAAAGCAATGGGCTAACCTGCTTTGTACATAGCAACTGTCAAAGGGGGAAGGAGTTCAACTCAGGAGAAGAGAGAATGCTCAAAACTCTCCAGACTCCACACCACTAGCCTCCAACAATTGTTCCCCATGACTGCATGGAGGTGCCTCATCACCTCTGGCAATAAGCATTTTAAATATTTCCTCTCAGCCGGAGTCTAGATGGTGATGCTTGTCATGAAGTCCCACTCGTACAATACACCCATCCCTGCTTTGTGACATGGTCCCCTCGAGGGCTCTAGGAGGACATTACTATTTCTACCTTACCCCAGAAATGTAGAAGAGTCCTCTGCTGACCTGCTTAAGATACTGGTTTAAAAGAAAATTTCCATCTCCCTTTGTTCATGAAGCTAAAGAGCCTCAGTAGAATTAGGAAGAGAATGCTTTTGGCCCTTGTTTCTTTATAGGGAAGAAAGAGGTCATGCAAAAAGAGAGAAAGAGAAGCTCTCATATTTTAATTTAAGTGCCAGTCCTGGATCCCCAGTTGGCAAAGCCTTTTATAGTCAGTTCTTGGCCCAGCATTCTGCATCTGTAAGATCAGAGCTTATTAGTATCATCTCTTACTTCTGCCTCCTAATGCTGCCACCAGAGACTGTAAAAATCTTAGACTACACACACTGCGAGGCAAATGGCTTTTCCTTAACTGCCACAGTGCAGGCTTTTGCTTGCACTGATAAACATATTCCTCTAGCCATACTGGTAATATTAAACACTCTCATCATCCCAATACCTTCTAGAACACCCACTTAGAACATGGAGACTATATTAGAAATCTATATCTACTATAATGGGCTATGTGTAAAAGAAAGAATAGGAGGATCCTGGAACCATCTTTGGTTTCATAGATTATGACTGTGATGCTTCTGCTCATCGGTCATCAATCAGTTTTAACAATAAAACCATCATATAATTTATAGTTTTATCTATTTATGTTTTCTCTCTTTAATTTGTTCAAAGAATCTCATTAAACACCAAGTATTCTTAAAGCAGGAAGCCTACAGATTCAAGATACAGTGGGACTTTATGAATGAAATCTCTTGTGGTGGTAAAGCTTGTTCTGCTAGTGTAAATAATTTATACATCTTTAGCAAGTACTGATTATAAATATTTTAAACATGGGAACCTTGTACATTGAAGGTAAATCAACACCACTGTTCACCACTAGACTATGGGTGATAGGACAATAACTACACCAGCCAATAGGTGGTTAGGTGTGGCTAGCCTATCAGGCTCCTCTGTCCATGGGATTTTCCAGGCAAGAGTGCTGGAGTGGATTGCCATTTCCTTCTCCAGGGGATCTTCCCAACCCAGGAATCGAACCCGGGTCTCCCGCATTGCGGGCAGATGCCTTACCGTCTGAGCCACCAGGGAAGCCCGGCTAGCTCCTTACTTTCACTGAAATGTGAATCCAGGTGATGACCTTGGTAGCCCAAAAGGCACCTGCTTACTCCTTCCCCAAATCTTCACAAACACATACACAAACATGTGTGCATGCACTGACCAGATCCAAAAATGTATATACAACATTGAAGACTTCTGCTGAGAGTCGGCTATTAATATATTGTATTGAGAAGTGACACAGTGAAGCTACTGTGTCTTTCTTTTAAAATATGTTTATCAAATTGGTTTGAGCCTGGAGCAAAGCCAGGAGGAAGGGAGTCTCTAGCTGGCAGACTAGATGCCCAGAGTAAAAGAAGCTAGAAAGGAATCTGGAGACAGAGGGGAGGAATGAGGAAGGAAGGAATGAGGGGAAGCAGAAGCAAGGCGGAGAGAGACATTCTATGTGCACTCTGCCTGCTTCAAAATTTTGTCTGAAAATGACTGGGCTAGCAGACAACAGGCAGATGCCAAGCTAAAGTCGTGCAAGTGTGCCAAGTCTCTTCAGTCGAGTCTGACTCTTTGTGACCCTATGGACTATAGCCCTCCAGGATCCTCTGTCCATGGGATTCTCTAGGCAAGAATATTGGAGTGGGTTGCCATTTCCTTCTCCAAGGGATCTTCCTGACCCAGGGATAGAACCTGTGCCTCCTTCATTGGCAGGCGGATTCTTTACCACTCGCTCACCTGGGAAACCAAGGTCTACTAAAGGCAATTCCCTCTCTCTCTGCAGAAAGAACCCACTAAAACTTTTAAGCAATTACTTTTTTCCCCTTTTCTGTGGAGGAATCTCAACCTACCTTTCCAGCTCACCTCCTGTCACTCTGATTCTTACCTGAAACTGGTCACCTTTGTTAACGTTTCATACAACTTCGTGCCTTCATGTCTTGGCTGAGGCTCTTTAGAGAGCTCTTTGCCATCCTTTATTTAAAAACTCCTACCCATCTTTTGGAATGAAGCTCAAAGGTGTTGTCTGCTGTGATATCTTTCTTGAGTAGATCAGTCAGTCCTTCCATTGTGTTTCCAGGATATGTCCCACCCATTTATTATCTTGTATGGGAATGTATTATCTTGTTTGAGCACTTCCCCCTCATCAAGATGGAACTCTCAGAGAGCAATGATGGCACTTGCTCACCTGTGTATCCTCAAGGTTTATTTAGCTCACAGTAGGCACTTGATCGGAGAAGGCAATGGCAACCCACTCCAGTACTCTTGCCTGGAAAATCCCATGGACAGAGGAGCCTGGTAGGCTGCAGTGGGGTCGCTAAGAGTCAGGCACAACTGAGCGACTTTACTTTCACTTTTCACTTTCATGCATTGGAGAAGGAAATGGCAACCCACTCCAGTATTCTTGCCTGGAGAATCCCAGGGACAGAGGAGCCTAGTGGGCTGCCGTCTATGGGGTCGCACAGAGTTGGACATGACTGAAGTGACTTAGCAGCAGCAGCAGGCACTTGATGGGGCTTCCCAGGTGGCACTAGTTGTAAAGAATCTGCCTGCCAATGCAGGAGACATAAGAGACAAGGGTTCCATCCCTGGATCAGGAAGATCCCCTGGAGGACAGCATGGCAACCCATTTCAGTATTATTGCCTGAAGAATCCCAAGGGCAGAGGTGTCTGGTGGGTTACAGTCCATAGCGTCGCAAATAGTCAGACATGACTGAAACGACTTAGCACACACTCATATATTTAATGGATGAATGGAGCACTGCAATTTTTTAAAAAATGAAGAAAAGAGTGTGTGGAATTAGCAGGTAAGAAAGTTCCAAATGATGCTCTAATCACAATTCCAGCCTTTTTCTTTCAAAGATTCATCTTTTACTTCCAAATATTTAACTCTGAACACTTTCATCCTTCCAAAATCAGAGCTGTAGCCAAAATAAGTGTCAAAGCTTAGAAAAACCATAGGAAAAGTTTTGGAATCCTGGTAATTGAAGATGGATTTAAGCTTCAGTGAAATACCATCATTGCCTGCTTGTGTTATTTCTTTATGCATTTAATAGAGTGCGTACCTTTCAAAACCAAGCTGTGGCTTGCTGTTACATTTTCTTTGTACTTGCCTTAACATCTGTTAACCACAACACTGAGGTTGCTGGTCCTGGCTTCACCTTGCTCTCTGGCTGTTGCTATCACAGTGTAACTGCAGCTCTGCAGCTGCTACGTTGGCAGCCATGGTAGGGATCAGGACTGGTCTCTGGCCCCTGGGTCACTTTAACAGTCACACAGTTCTAGGTGCCTTAGAGGCCTCTTTTCTTCTGGCTTGTACAGCCCTTTGCTTATCCTGTTCTTGCAAAGCCCATCACTTCGAGGTAGTAGCTCTGCATATCAATTGCCCTAACTAGACTGCAAGTTCTCTGAGGGAAGGAATGTGCCTGACTTATTATCTTTTCTCTGACACCTCTCAGGGCCTGGCATTGGAAGGGAAAAAAAAAAAAAAGAATAATGAATGAACGAATGATGAGAGAATGAATGAGTAAAAATGCCCTCATTAAAATTCTTCATTGGAACTTTAATTAAATCACTCATCATGCATATCAGTTATTATTCCCCACCAAATGATATTTCTGATTCAGTGTAATTGGCTGCTTTTTTTCCTTCACCCTGGAAACAAGTAATCTTTCTTGATTATCAACAGCTATGCTATAATACAAAAATAGAAAAGAAAAACCTAGACATGGTATAAGCCTGCTAATGGCTTCCTCTCTGGGAGCTATCTTTGCACATCTCTAAATTGCTTTGAATAGTATTTGTTATCCTCACCCTCTCAGGCCAGTTGGACATGGTGTGCCCTGTTTATATAGCTGAGTGTATCTAATTCCATTAGCAACACAATAAAATGATGCTGCATTTTAAAAATATCTCTTAAATTTTTTTCATTTGAAGAATGGAATGTTTCTGCTTTGGGGGGTCTTGAGAGATGTATCTCTTTTTGAAATTTTTTTACTGAAGTATACTTGATGTAAAATATTATATAAGTTATGGGTATATAATACAGTGATTCACAATTTTTAGAGGCTATACTCCATTTATACTTATCATAAAGTATTGACTATAAAGTATTGGCTGTGTTGTACAATATATCCTTATAACTTACTTTATATCAATACATAATAGCTTGTAGCAAAGTACTTCTTGGGAATCTTTGGGAAATTAGGCAATATGCTGAAACTATCACACCGTCCAATAATAATAATGCCAAACAGATGATTCTTCCCAATTGAATTATCTGTCTTGACTCACCTAAATTTAATCTCCATTTCCAAATCAGAAAGCATTTATGGGTGTGGTGAAATGAGAAATATGGGCCTGGGCTCAGAGCAGAGTGAAGCTGACTAGTCAAACAGGCCACAAATGATCAAACTCTTTTCTCTTCGTGTCTGTAAAACAGGGACAATAAGATTGACTCCACAAGGTCCTTGTGAAAATTTAAAGACAAGCTTGCATGCTTAACGCTTGTAGCCAGATTTTGTGAAGGAGCATTTTCTCTACTGATGTTAGTATGCTTCCTTTTCTGACCCTCTGGTCTCCACCAGGGCTTCTTTTCCCATCAGGGTGCACTGTGTGTCAGTCTACAGATACAACTTCCTGTTCCTCGGGAACAGATGGAGGTATGTTCTGCATATAGTTACACAGTTGAGACAGGCAATTTAAACGTACATGAGGCAACTGCACAATGCTCTGATGTAAAACTGCGAAGTTTTTTTTTTGCTTTTCCCTAGTGATGGTGTCTTTTTTTTTTTTTTCTGTCCAGAGAGTGCTCTTTTCGGCTCAACATATGGGATTGCTAATCTCCCTATTTCACCCACATTCCTTTCCTTCTAACCCTTCAAAATCTCAGACCAGGGTCTTGGCTTTTTCACCAGCCATCCTGGAAGCTGCCTTTACTCCCAGGTCAGTCAAAGTCTTCCCTGGGTTCTCCTCACAAGAAAAGGCTCCAGTTCTGAGTCCAGACTGCACTTCTCTGATCTGGAGCATCCCGTCCCCTAGGAGCCTGTTTCCTGTCAGCTCTGCCTGAGCAAACACTCCTGCCTCAGATTTCAAGGCTATACTTTATAGGGTATTCCTACATCTCCACTGGGTTATTTTGTCAGTTCTTCCCTGGACTGTCAGGTATCCTAAAAATACATCTTAGTTCATCACAGTCACTTCCATTCCCCATTTTAATCTTAGGTTCTTGTGGAAAATCCTCATGCTTCACAGGGGTAACAAAGTTGACTACAGTCAAAGGGATGTTTACAGCTAAAGAGTGCTCTTAACTCTGGAAGTTGTTTCTCATCTTCCTTTACAAAAGTAAAACCAGTTCAGAGTATGTATTCATGTTCTGTTACAACTATTACTTCCTCCTTCAACTGTCTGTCTTTCAATTAATAGTCAGTTTGGGAGAAAAACAATATTTAAACTTAACATGTTAGTTTTTCTCCTGTTTTAAAATTTTTATTGTCAAAAATGCAAAAAAAATGCAAATAAACAAAAAGAAAAAATGATACCATATAATCCCATAAACTATACCTAACCACTGCCAACTATTTTGTTTTGTATATATTTTGTATATATTGACACATCTATATCTATGCTACAAAACCTCCTTACAAATTTGTTTTTAAATATCTTTAAAAAGCTGAAAATGTCCTGCCTTATGTTCAACTATCTTTATTGCAAGCTCACTTCTTGTCACAATGAATACACGAAGGTTCTTCAAGTAATATGATAATGTACACATAGTAGTTGCTTGACTAACGTAATCTCATTAATTATCAAACTAGATTAGGGTTTTTCAAGGCATGAGTACTGGAGTGGGTTGCCATTTCCTTCTCCAGGGAATCTTCCCAACCCAGCGATAGAACCCAGGTCTCTCGCATTGTAGACAGACACTTTACTATCTCAGCCACCAGGGAAGTCCAGGTTAGGGTTTATTGACCTAAAAAATGCTTTTAATTTGTTAAAGGTACAATATCAATGCAGGTTTATAAAATGTAAATTCTGATATTACAAAGCACTTAACAAAAGCTTCCACTCCTGCTATTCATAGTGTTTGTTTTCATAGCATTTATTCCCAAACTGGCTCATGTTCATCAGTGACTAATGTAGTAGCAAATTATATTAGTTTAACTATTTTAAGTCTTAACTTATGAATATACTTGGTGGTGGTGGTGGTTTAGTCGCTAAGTCGTTTCTGACTCTTTCCAACCTCATGATCAGTCGATGGGATTCTCCTTGCAAGAATACTGGAGTGGGTGGCCATTTCCTACTCAGGGGATCTTCCCCACCCAGGGATCAAACCTGGGTTTCCTGCATTGCAGGCAATTTCTTTACCTCTGAGCCACCAGGGAAGGCCTTGACTGAATATAGTATGTGCATTTGTTTCTGAAATCGCTGTTCTTCACATTGCTTTGTATGTTTATCTTTATGCAAACACATAATAATTACTTAAACTTTGTAGCAGGTTTTGAGATCAAATAGGATAAGTCCTCCAGTTTTGTTCTTTTCAATATGGTTGTTGATAGTTTTGATTTTATTGAGGAGGAGTGCTATTCTAGGTGCTTTTCATTTTCATAAAAATTCTAGGATCTATTTGTCAACCTACTGAGATTTTGATAGGAATTTTGTTTACTCTATTGGCTGATTTGGGGAATACTGCCACCTTAACAATATTAACTCTTCCAATTTATTAACTTAGTATATATCTCCATTTATTTAGGCCTTTAGTTTCTCTCAAAAATGACTTACAGTTCTCAGTGGATAGGTCTTGTCCTTTTATTAACATTATTTGTAAGTATTTTATTCTTGTGTATACTACTGTAAATGGAAATGTTTTCTCAATTTCATCACTGGATTGCTTATTAATATTGTATCATGTGGCCTCACTTATTTCTAATAAACATTCTGTTTTGTTTTTACTTGATTCTCCAGGGTTCTTAGAGGGTGGAGGGTAAGGAGATGATTCAGTGTTCTCTTTGGGAGAAAAGTTCCTCCCTATCCCAGTGTCAGCCATAACAGCTCTAGTTCTATCTTTTTGGAATGTTGAGTTTCAACATTAAAAGGAGTCGATTACAAATAATCTATTTTCCCATGCACCTATGGTCAACTAATCTATGACAATGGAGAAAAGACAGCCTATTCAATAAGTGATGCTGGGAAAAATGGACAGCCACATCTAAAAGAAAAAATTAGCATACTCCCTAACACCACACACAAAAATAAACTCAAAATGGATTAAAGACCTAATTGTAAGAATGTATACTATTCAACTCTCACAGGAAAACATAGGCAGAACACTCTCTGACATAAATCACAGCAATATCTTTTTTGATCCACATCCTAGAGTAATAAAAGTAAAAACAAAAATAAACAACTGGGACCTAATTAAACTTAAAAGCTTTTGTACAGCAAAAGAAACCATAAACAAATTGAAAAGACAACCCAACACAGAATGGGAGAAAATATTTGCAAATGAAGAGACTGAAAAGGGATTAGTCTCCAAAATCTACAAACAGCAAATTCAGCTCAAAATCAGAAAAACAAACCACCTAGTCCAAAAATGAGCAGAAGATCTAAATAGACATTTCTCCAAAGAAGACATACAGATAGCCAAAAAGCACATGAAAAGATGTTCAACATCACTAATTATCACAGAAATGCAAATCAAAATTACAGTAAGATATCATCTCACACTTAGACTGGCCATCATCAAAAAGTCTACAAACATAGCAGCATGCTGGAAACACAAAAAAGTCTACAGACAATAAACGCTGGAGAGGGTATGGAGAAAACGGAATCCTCCTATACTGTTGATGGGAATGTAAATTGGTGCAACCATTATGGAGAACAATATGGAGTTTCCTTTAAAAACTAAATATAGAACTAAAATACAATCCAGAAATCCCATTCTGGACATATATCTGGAGAAAACCATAACGTGAAAAGACTCATGCACCCCAATGTTCATTGCAGCACTGTAGCTAATAGCCAAGACAAGGAAGCAACATATATGTCCATTGAGAGAAGAATGGATAAAGAAGCTGTGGCACATATATACAGTGGACTATAACTAAGCCTTGAAAAAGAATGGAATAATGCCATTTGGAGGAACATGCCTGGAGCTCGAGATTATCATACTAAGTGAAGTCAATCACACAGAGAAAGACAAATATCATACATTACTTACATGTGGAATCTAATAAAAAATGATACAAATGAACTTATTTACAAATTAAAAACAGATATTAAAGTCAAACTTATGGTTACCAAAGGGGAATATGGAGAGAAGTGATAAATTAGGAGATTGGGATTGACATATATACACTACTATGTGAAAGTGAAAGAGGAGAGTGAAAAAGTTGGCTTAAAGCTCAATACTCAGAAAACTAAGATCATGGCATCTGGTCCCGTCACTTCATGGGAAATAGATGGAGAAACAGTGGAAACAGTGTCAGACTTTATTTTTCTGGGCTCCAAAATCACTGCAGATGGTGATTGCAGCCATGAAATTAAAAGACGCTTACTCCTTGCAAGGAAAGTTATGACCAACCTAGATAGTATATTGGAAAGCAGAGATATTACTTTGCCAACAAAGGTCCATCTAGTCAAGGCTATGGTTTTTCCAGTGGTCATGTATGGATGTGAGAGTTGGATTGTGAAGAAAGCTGAGCACCAAAGAATTGATGCTTTTGAACTGTGGTGTTGGAGAAGACTCTTGAGAGCCCCTTGGACTGCAAGGAGATCCAACCAGTCCATCCTAAAAGAGATCAGTCCTGAGTGTTCATTGGAAGGACTGATGCTGAGGCTGAAACTCCAGTACTTTGGCCACCTGATGTGAAGAGTTGACTCATTGGAAAAGACCCTGTTACTCGGAGGGATTGAGGGCAGCAGGAGAAGGGGACGATAGAGGATGAGATGGCTGGATGGCATCACCGACTCTATGGACATGAGCTTGAGTGAACTCCGGGAGTTGGTAATGGACAGTAAGGCCTGGCGTGCTGTGATTCATGGGGTCTCAAAGAGTCGGATGTGACTGAGTGACTGAACTAAACTGAACTGAACTGATGAATAAAATAGATAACTGAAAAGGACCTACTATATAGCGCAGGGAACTATACTTAATATTCTCTAATAATCTATATGGGAAAAGAATCTGAAAAAGAATGGATATATAAAGTGAGATCGCTTTGCTGATAAAGGTATATATAGTGATAGTTACTGTTTTTCCAGTAGTCATGTACAGAAGGCTGAGTGCCAAAGAATTGACATTTTCCAACTGTGGTTTTGGAGAAGACTCTTGAGAGTCCCTTGGACAGCAAAAAGATCAACCAATCCTAGAGGAAATCAGCCCTGAATATTCACTGGAAGTACAGATGTTGAAGCTGAAACTCCAGTACTTTGGCTACCTGATGTGAAGACCCGACTCATTGGAAAAGACACTGATGCTGGGAGTGATTGAGGGCAAGCAGATAAGGGGGCAACAGAGGATGAAATGGTTGGATGGCATCACTGTCTCAGTGGATGTGAGTTTGACCAAACTCAGGGAGATAGTGATGGACAGAGAAGCCTGGCATGCTCCAGTTCATGGGGTCTCAAAGAGTTGGACATGACTTGGTGACTAAACAACAACAACAAAATAAATATGTTTTGGAGAATTCTCTCCCTGGTGGCTCAGATGGTAAAGAATCTGCCTGGAATATGTATACGGTGGCAGTTTAGTCACTTCTGGAGAAGGGCATGGCAACCCACTCCAGTATTCTTGCCTGGACAATTCCACAGACTGAGGAGCCTGGCAGGCTACAGTTCATGAGGTTGCAAAGAGTCAGACACGACTGAACGACTAACACTTTCTTCACTTTAATCCCTAAGTTGTGTCTGACTCTTGCAACTCCATAGTATAGCCCACCAGGGTCCTCTGTCCATGGGCTTCCCCAGGCACAGACACTGGAATGGGTTGCCATTCCTTTCTCCAGGGGATCTTCCTGACCCAGGGATGGAAACTGCCTTGCCGTGAGCCACACGGGGCTTCCTGAATCAGTGAAAACTGATTCACTTTGCTGTACACCTGAAAGTAATACAACATTATAAGTCAACTATACTCTAATAACAATTTAACAAAAAGCCATCTGTTTTACTATCCTTCCATTTTGCAGATGAAGAAACTAACTGACCCCAGATTCACTAAGAAAATTTGCTGTGTTGTTTAAAATGAAGTGAAAAATTACAAAGGTAAAATAAGGTGTGACATAGATGTACAAAAGAAGTAGATGAATCAGTAGAATTAGAGCCAGTCTTATTCCTAATGAAACATTTTATTCTCTCACTATCAATATTAATTCATGACAGATACACCTCTTGGAGAATTCTCTTCAGCTTTATGCAAATTTCACAGAAGAAAAATATGTAAATTTGTCATTTTTCTTATCTCAAATTGAAGCTGCATTCAAAAAGGTTAAAAGGCTGCATAATTACACTGTTATTAAATGTCACATGGCCTGATACTGTGTAGGTTAGGCCAAGTGGCTTTGTAAATCAAGTCTAATTATTTGTGACCTGTATATGGGATGCCCCCAAGGATATTATTACTGAAGTACCAACCCTTCTCCTGACTTCATGGCTGCTAGTGTCAGCAAAGCCTGTGAAGCTCAGACATGTCTTTCCTGTTTATTCAGTGGGTATAGTGGTATTTTAGCAATATTTTTGCTTTTCAGTATAATTGTATACTTTTGAATTTATATCTCCTGTAACATTTTAAAATCCTTTTCATATGCAGAACTCACTTAAGTGTATAATAGCCAACTTGTTATTAACCCATTTTGGCAGAGAGAAGTTAGTGAGAGCTGAATACTAACAAGCAGAGAAACAAAGCCACCAGGACTCTCAATTATTTATAGAGGTAGAATTCATACACAGACTTTTTGACATAAGATACAGGGAGTGAAGGTCTCATTTTTAAATGTCATGAGATTCTGAGAGCAAAACTGCTCTGAAAATCCCAAGTGAAATGATGGAAAAAACATATTTAAAAATATATTTGGAGAAGTCTGCTAAGACTTCTCTTTTAACTGTGAAGGAAAAAACTAATCGAACTTGTTATAAAGTAAGGAGAAGTCATTGAGATTTTGTCATTTACTTAATTATACTTATATACTATATTCATTAAGTGTTTTCAGTAGTCTAAGAACAGGAATGCTACTTATTATAAAGTATAAAGTAAAGGTCACTATTTTTAAATCTACAACTTTTTTTGTTGTTAAGATATCAGAAAGATATCAGGGAGCAGCTGAAAAGGAGAAATTGGGCCATTGCTGTACAATGAGACACTAGGAATTTTAACATAAGCATTTTCACTGAGAAACAGCTTTGTGATTTTGGACTTATTTGCCTGCAATATATATAACTTTTCTTTGTATATTGAAACAGAAAACTTATGCTCCAAGTGGGCTCTCCTTATAGCTCAGTCAGTAAAGAATCTGCCTGCAATTCAGGGACCTGGGTTTGATTCCTGGGTCAGGAAGATCCCCTGGAGAAGGAAATGGCAACCCACTTCAGTATTCTTGCCTGGAGAATCCCATTAACGAAAGAGCCTGGTAGGCTATAGTCCGTGGGGTTGCAAGAGTCAGACACAGCTTAGCGACTAAACCCCCACCATGCTCCAAGTACCAAGGACATTTTTTGTAAACATATTGTTAATACGGGGAATCACAACATATCGTAAATTATAAGCATGGCACATTAGGAATATAAATATAAATTTAAAATAACTTCATCAGCATTTTAGAATTTAGAAGCATTTCAGTAGTATTTGGTGGCCTAAGGATCATTTAAAATCTATTATTAAGATTATGTACATCAATGCCTTCCTTTTCTTTGGATCAATTTCCCTACAGCAAGTGAAGGTATACAAGATGCTTCCCTTGACTCTAAAGCTATGTTCAAAATTTATTTTATGACAGTGACATTTTCTTATTAATAAGCCTTTTTAAAGTTTCTCCTATCTTTCTGTACCTGTCATGGGAAAGAGGGCCACTGCCAAGTATTATAAATCCTAAATGGTGTGACCTCTGAGAAACAGCATGTTCTATGTTGGGGAGATCAGAGGTCTAGGCCTTGGGGGCCAAATTTTGGCTCTGTCCCTCTGTTAATAATAACATGTGAGCCTGGAGAATTTACTTAATCTCCCTTTAAGTTAGTTTCATTAGCTTCATTGGGATAACTACACCAAGCTTATGGGATTGTTATGAGGATTGTTATGGCTGCTGATAAACATAAGACCGGATTCTTATTAGGCACTAAATATGGCTTCCCTTAGGGCTTAATTGGGTAAAGAATCCACCTGCAATGCTGGAGGCAGACGAGACGTAGGTTCGATTCCTGGGTGAGATAGACACCCTGAAGGAGAAAATGGCAACCCACTCCAGTATTCTTGCCTGAAAAATCCCATGGACAGAAAGCCTGGCAGGCTACAGCTCAAAGGGTCACAGAGTCAAACACGACTGAGTGACTAAGCATGCACACACACGTGGTAGCTATGTATTAACAACATTTTTTCTCATCACTCTCTCAGGATCAGGAGATTAAGCTTTTGGAAGGAAGAGTGAAGAAATAATGAATACTTCTTCCACTCTATTTTGCGCTTGCCCTAAGGTGTCTGCCTATGATGCAGGAGACCCGGGTTCAATCCCTGAGTTGGGAAGATCTCCTGGAGAAGGAAATGGCAACCCACTCCAGTACTCTTGCCTGGAAAATCACATGGATGGAGGAGCCTGGCAGGTTACAGTCCATGGGGTCGCAAAGAGTCAGACACGACTGAGTGACTTCTCTTTCACTTTCTGTCCTCTATGCTTTTCCACTGCAGTGAGTAGGGGCAAAGGGTGGCAGAGGCCCCAGACTGTTGAGAGATAGACTTTAGGCCTACCTCAGGGTTTCAGATAAATGGGTGAATGAGATCATTCTGTTTACTGATCATTCTGTTTACAGCTCACCACGGTGGTAAAGCAGACAGTAATAGAGTCAGAAGCTTTAGTTAGGAGTGTAGACTAAGCATTGGGCTGCGGAGTCTTCCATATTGCATTTCTTATGGAGTCTGAGAAAAGCAATATGACAAGATGGGTTGCAGGTTCAGAACCCTCAACTTAGACAATTCTTGCATCTACCAAATAGTAAGGATAATTCTTAAAAATTCTAAAAGCGTGTGTAGGTGGGCAAAGGGGATAGATACACTCATATGGTTCTGGTAATATTACTAATGAGCAAGATTTTAGTACAGCAAATTCAATAAGAATTAGGAGAAAAATCATAAAACTAATCATATCGGTCAAGATTTACTTTATATTTAGGTAAAAAAAATCATTCTTCTATAAATTTAAAGGACTAGAGTTGCTAACATTATTGAAGATTGAGCAGTTGACCATCTGAGGCCCACATCCTACAACTCAAGATCCAAGAGAAAAAGAGGGCTATCTGTTCCTGTCCAACTTAGATACTTATTGGATAGACTTAGGTCACATGCCCTGCCCCAAACAAACCAGTCACTAGCCCAGAGGAATACAGGACAATGAGACTCACCAGTGCAAGTGGACACTGTGAATGATCACTCTTTCCAGACTGTTCTCCTCTTCATGTATCCCTCAAAGTAAAGATGATGATGGCACCAGATGACAGGAGATGGGAAGGTATCCTACGCAAAATGAAAGTCATCACATTCCAATACTCTAATCATGTCCATGGCTGTGATATTATTATTTCTGATATTATTACTATATCCCAAGAAGTAAGTTGAAACAAATTGGGGAAGGTTTGTGTGATTGCTGTAACAACATATAGCTGTGTATGTTTCAATAGAATTAAAAAACAGCCTAGAAATTGTTAGACCGTTAGATGGCAGAGAATGAGATGGTTGGATAACATCACTGACTCAGTGGACATGAATTTGAGCAGAGTCTGGGAGATAGTGAAGGACAGGGAAGCCTGGCCTCCTGCAGTCCATGAGGTCTCAAAGAATCACACATGACTTACTGATTGAACAACAGAAACAGCCCAAATGTTCAAATGCTGAGGAATGGTAAAGGTACTTTGGAGTATTCTAATAATAAGCCATCTTATTCATTCAATTTATTAAAGTCTGAGAGTATACTTTGTTCAACAGTTAGATGATGGGAATACAAGAATGGATAAGACATGGTCTTTCCCTACCCTTGAATGGTCACTATGTAGTGCTGTTGACATTAGTATTGGACATTTTTGAGCACTTATTAGTTGATGGGCAGTGTGTCAAGAACTGCATTGTTACATTCAATCCTCTGAACCAAATTTTGAGATAGGCACTTTTGTTGTATCCATTTTATAGATGATGAAATTTATTTTAACTTCCTAAAGTTACATGGTTAATAAATGATGAAAATGGGACTCCACCCCAGGTTTCTAACTCCAAAGTTTATGCTGTAATAGAGATTTTAAATAAAATTCTACAAGAATACAAAGAGAATGACTATTTTCACACCTTCATTGAGTGGTATTTAGCATATAATATTTACACACTTAAAAGTATAGAGTTTGATAAACTTTGAGATGCACTTGTAAATCCATCTGATCTCTTTTCTGTGATCATAGATTAATATGCATTTCTAGAATTTTATACTTGTTTGACTTCTTTGACACAGCCTAATATATTAAGATTCATTCATAGTGTTGCATGTATCAAAAGTTCAATTCTTTTTACTGCTAGTGGTATCTCACTTATTTGAATATATACCACAATATGTTCATCCTTTCATCTGTTGAAGGATGCCTGAATTCTCTCCAGTTTTAGATTATTACGAATAAAGCTGCTATGAACAGTCATATACAACTCTTTGTATGGACATATGCTTTCATTTCTTTGGATAAAATACCTAGGAGTGGAAAAGACAGATTATAAGGTAGGTGTACATTTAACTTCTTTAAAGTTAAACTTTTTATTTTGAGAGAATTGAGTCAAAGGCAGTTGCAAAAAATAATCCAAATATCCTGTGTACACTCTAGTAAATCTTGTAGAACTATGCTATAATATCAAAACCAGGACATTGGCATTAATAAAGTCAAAATACAGAATGTTTCTATCACCACAGGGATTCTTCATTTTGTTCTTTAATAGCTACATTTATTTCCCTCCTTAACCAAACACTAATTAGTTCTCCATTTCTAGAATTCAAGAATATTAATATAAATAGAATAATAAGTACATAAGCTCTTGAGGATAGCTTTTTTACTCAGTATAGTTCTCTGGAGGTTTATCAAGGCTGTTGTATATATCAATAGTTCAACATTATCAATAGGTCATCAGGAGTTCATTTTTATTGCTGACATATTCCATTACATGGATTTAGCACAATTTGTTTAACCATGCACCCACTGAAGTACATCTATGTTGTTTCCAGTTTTGGATTATTAGAAAAAAGTTGCTGTATATGCTCATGTACAGATGTTGCTAATTTTTCTGGGATAAATATCAGGAGTACAACTGCATGTTTAGATAGTACTTGCCTGTTCAATTTCTCAAGGCACTACCAAACTGTTTTCCAGAGTGGCCATATCATGTTCTAACTGTTGCTTCTTGACCTGCATACAGATTTCTCAGGAGGCAAGTCAGGTGGTCTGGTATTCCCATCTCTTGAAGAATTTTCCACAGTTTGTTGTGATCCACACAGTCAAAGGCTTTGGCGTAGTCAATGAAGCAGAAGTAGATGTTTTTCTGCTACTCTCTTGCTTTTTCGATGATCCAGTGGATGTTGGCAATTTGATCTCTGGTTCCTCTGCCTTTTCTAAACCCAGCTTGAACATCTGGAAGTTCACAATTCACATACTGTTGAAGCCTGGCTTGGAGAATTTTGAGCATTACTTTACTAGCATGTGAGATGAGTGCAATTGTGTGGTAGTTTGAACATTCTTTGGCACTGGTTTTATTTGGGATGGGAATGAAAACTGACCTTTTTCCAGTCCTGTGGCCACTGCTGAGTTTTCCAAGTTGGCTGGCATACTGAGTGCAGCACTTTCACAGCATCATCTTTTAGGATTTGAAGTAGCTCGACTGGAATTCCATCACCTCCACTAACTTTGTCCGTAGTGATGTTTCCTAAGGCCCACTTGACTTCACATTCCAGGATGTCTGGCTTTAGGTGAGTGATCATACCACTGTGGTTATCAGAGTCATGAAGATCTTTTTTGTATAGCTCTTCTGTGTATTCTTGCCACCTCTTCTTAATATCTTCTGCTTCTGTTAGGCCCATACTATTTTTGTCCTTTATTGTGCCCATCTGTGCATGAAATGTTCCCTTGGTATCTCTAATTGTCTTGAAGAGATCTCTAGTCTCTCCCATTCTGTTGTTTTCCTCTGTTTCTTGGCACTGATCACTGAGGAAGGCTTTCTTATCTCTCTTTGCTATTCTTTCAAACTGTCCATTCAGATGGGTGTATCTTTCCTTTTCTCCTTTGCCTTTTGGTTCTCTTCTTTTCTCAGCTATTTGTAAGGCCTCCTCAGAGAACTATTTTGCCTTTTCTCATTTCTTTCCCTTGGGGATGGTCTTGATCACTGCCTCTTGTACAATGTCACGAACCTCCATCCATAGTTCTTCTGGCACTCTATCTAACAGATCTAGTCCCTTAAATCTATTTGTCACTTCCACTGTATAATCATAAGGGATTTTATTTAGGTCATACCGGAATCATCTAGTGGTTTTCCCTACTTCTTCAATTTAAGTCTGAATTTGGCAGCAAGGAGTTCATGATCTGAGCCACAGTCAGCTCCTGGTCTTGTTTTTGCTGACTGTATACAGCTTCTCCCTCTTTGTCTGCAAAGAATATAATCAATCTGATTTCAGTATTGACCTTCTGGTGATGTCCATGTGTAGAGTCTTCTCTTGTGTTGTTGGAAGAGCATGTTTGCTATGACCAGTGCATTCTTTTGGCATAACTCTATTAGCCTTTGTCCTGCTTCATTATGTACTCCAGGACCAAATTTGCCTATTACTCCAGCTATTTCTTAACTTTCTACTTTTGCATTCCGTCCCATTTAATGAAAAGGACATCTTTCCTTTGGTGTTAGTTCTAGGTTTTGTAGGTCTTCATAGAACCATTCAACTTCAGCTTCTTCAGCGTTACTGGTTGGGGCATAGATTTGAATTACTGTGATATTGAATGGTTTGCCTTGGAAACAAACAGAGATCATTCTGTTGTTTTTAAGATTGCATCCAAGTACTGCATTTTGAACTGTTTTGTTTACTATGATGGCTACTCCATTTCTTTGAAGGGATTCTTGCCCAATCAGTCAATCCTAAAAGAAAATCAGTTCTGAATATTCATTGGAAGGACTGATGCTGAAGCTGAAACTCCAATACTTTGGCCACGTGATATGAAGAACTGACTCATTGGAAAAGACCCTGATGCTGGGAAAGAGTGAAGGTGGGAGGAGAAGGGGACAACAGAGGATGAGATGGTTGGATGGCATCTCTGACTCAATGGAGATGAGTTTGAGCATGCTCTGGGAGTCGGTGATGGACAGGGAAGCCTGCTGTGCTGCAGTCCATGGGATTGCAAAGAGTCAGACCTGACTGAGCGACTGAACTGATCTGAATTGAACTGTACCATGTTATATTCCCACCAGCAATGTATGAGTGATCTAGTTTCTTCATGTTGCTTGCATTTGGTGTTATCATCGTGTTTTCTTTTAACACATGAAAAGATTCACTATATGTGACTATGCAAATGCAAATTAAAATCACAAAAAAATACCACTACAGACACCCTAGAATAGCTAAATTTAAAAGTCTGACAATACCAAGCATTAGTGAGGATATGGAGTAATTAGAATGCTCAAAATGTAAAACTGCTCTGAAAAACAGTATGGCTGTACCTTATAAAACAAAACATATACCTACCATATAATCCTGTAACCTCTCTCGTGGATATTTACCAGTGAAACATGAAAGCATATATCCATGTAATAATTGCACAAGTATATTCATAGAAATTTTATTCATAATGCACCAAACTGGTTTCAAATGCCCAAATCATAAATGGACAAACTGTGGCACATCCTTTCAATGGAATAGTATCCATCAATGAAAAGGAATAAAGTGATACATACAACAGTCAGAAGCATTATGATAAATGAAAGAAGCGAGATATAAAAGGTGAGGGTATTTTACAAAAGGCAAAACTACATAGGACCAGAAAATATATTAATTGTTGCAAAGGTGTAGGGATGAAAAAAAGGGCTTTACTTCAAGGAGGAAGGAGGGAATTTCTGAGAATGATGAAAATGGAAATTTTTATAGTAATATTTGTGATTGTCAAAGCTCACCAAATCACACACTTTAAAAGAATAAATTTTATTGTATGTAAATTATGCCTCATTAAATCTGACAACAATTATTTAATAGTCAATTTTTGCTAAGCAGCTACATTTATTTTAAATTTGCATGCCTATATTATGAGGTTACCTGTACCTCTATATCCTGCTAATAGGGGTTGCTGTTGTTCAGTTGCTAAGTTGTGTCTGACTCTTTGAGATCCCATGAACAGCAGCAAGACAAGCTTCCCTGTCCTTCATTATCTGCCAGAGAATGCTCAAATTCATGTCCATTGAGTTGGTGATACCATCCAACCGTCTCATCTTCTGTCATCCCCTTCTCCTCCTGCCTTCAGTCTTTCCAGCATCAGGGTCTTTTCCAGTGAATCAGCTCTTCTCATCAGGTGGCCAAAGTATTGTAGTTTCAGCTTCAACATCAATCCTTTCAATGAATATTCAGGGTAGATTGCCTTTAGAATTGAATGGTTTGACCTCCTTGCTCTCTGACGGACTCTCAAGAGTCTTGTCTAGTACCACAGTTTGAAAGTTAATAGGGGTAATAGTAAACAAAGTTTAAAATCTCTGTTAAGCTTATACATTAGAAAATAGTATCCCATTGCTTTTTAAACTTGCATCTTTAAAGTATTTGCTAGATGACCATTTTCACTCTTAGTAGTTTTTTATACATGAAGGGACTTCTCATATAATTTCCCATATATCTATTGGTGGTATTGATCTTTTTCCTACTGAGTTATACAAACTCAATGTGGATTTTTAAATGGCACGTTGTTAATTTATTTTTAGATGGTTTTTGCCAATACATTGTTTTTAACTTTATACCATTTCATGGAAATACTACTAATTTGAAATAGATTTACTTATTCTTTTCCTTTATATAATCCCGGTTTTACATCATACTAAGAAAGGCCATTGATATTCCAACATTATATATAATAATCTATTTTTTCTTCTAGTACTTTATGGAGTCATTTTTATTATCTAACGTGGCTTCATGCAGAAATTATCTTCATATAAGCTGTCTGAACATGATTTATTCAAAGAATCTGGCTTTTCTCCACTAATGCCACCTTCATCATCTACCTATTAGAATTTGTTTATAGGTAGTATTTTATTCCTGGAGAAGGCAATGGCACCCCACTCCAGTACTCTTGCCTGGAAAATCCCATGGATGGAGGAGCCTGGTAGGCTGTAGTCCATGGGGTCGCTAAGAGTTGGACACGACTAAGCGACTTCGCTTTCACTTTTCACTTTCAAGCGTTGGAGAAGGAAATGGCAACCCACTCCAGTTTTCTTGCCTGGAGAATCCCAGGGACGGGGGAGCCTGGTGGGCTTTTGTCTGTGGGATCGCACAGAGTCGGACACGACTGCAGTGACTTAGCAGCTGCAGTATTTTATTCCATTAATCTTTGTAGTCACATGTAATCATATTTTTAAGTGTTGATAATATTTGAATCTTATCCTGAGAAATGAGTGTGCATCTATCTTCTATCTGTATCTCATCCTGAGAAAGATAAGTAATTGCTCAGCTTAGTATTGTAATAAACCAAATGCTAAGTATCAGTATTTCAGATATACTATTTAATACCTGCTACTGAGTGTCATATTTATATTAGGTGAAAATAACTCTAAGTAAAAAACATAATTACATAGGATACTAAGAAAATTTAATCTTTTGGCATCAGTGAAATGAATTTAACAGTATTATATTTAGCTACCCAATTTAAAACCTCTAACATAACAAAATCTTTTTGTAGTTTTATGGCATCCTCCAAGGATGAATAATTATTGAATAATTATTCAAAATAATGAATAATTATTTTCTGATTGCACTGCAGATCTAGTTCATTAGGACTGACGAAGAATGAGTTTGCACATTTTGAATTAGACTACAGAAGGGTACAAGTAGTAAATGAACCTTGGTACCATTTCCAGATTGGCGTCTGAAAACCCAAAAGACACCCTTTGTCCATAATCATTTCTTCAAATACTGAAGAGTTGATAATGCTTCTGTTCTAAATGAATATGTTAAAATTGGAAGGCTGGAGAACAAATCTTTTTTAGTCACAAGGTCAGTAAACAAAAATCACCATTTGTCTACAATTCCAGCAGATTAGGAGTTTTCCATGACCTCCACAGTCTGCCTACTAATGGGGTTGTTATCACAACAATGACCTCAAGTCCTCCTCACTTTCTGTGTCATAATATTGTAGTTGAGTTCTTTGTATAAAACATATAGCTAGATTGTATTTTGAAATCCTATTTAATAATCTTTGTATTTCAAAAGACCAGTTTAATGCATTTTCATTTATCATGATCACTCACATATTTGGTTTAATTCCTACCATATTGTATTATATTTTCTTGTCCCTGGGCTTTTTATTTGTTCCCTCTCTGACTTTGCTTCTTTTATTTATTTTTTTGATTGATTGAAATTTCTTTACTTACATTTCCCCTCTAGGGATTTAAGGGATTCTGATTGTACTTGACTGAAAATCTAAAATTAGTCAATGTTTCTTCCTCCTTAGAATGTAAGGACTCTGATTACAAGCCTTACTACCCATGTTAATTTGGGTTGTTTCTCAAGTTTCATTGTATTGTTTTCCAAGCTCCATAATAGGGGTTCTTCCTTTTCTTTTTTATATAGTCAACTATTAATTTATATATGTTTTGCTCATATTATTCTTACAAGCCCACACTTTACTCTGGTTTCAGTTTCCTAAAGTATTTACTTTTATAAAATTTTCTTCAAGGATCTGAATGCAATAAACTTATTCTTTGGTTGTTTGGAAGGGATTTTCTTTTTTCTTTATACTTGAAGATAATTCATCTGGGCAAGAGTTATAGACTGACAGTTACTTTTCCTCAGTATGTTGAAATTATTATTCTATAATCTTGTGACTGTCAATATAACAAGTCTTCAGTCAGTCAGTTGAATTTTTTTCCACTATAAATACACTGTCTTTTCCTTTTCAGTTCAGTTCAGTTCAATCACTCAGTCGTGTCTAATTCTTTGTGACCCCATGGACTACAACATGCCAGGCTTCCCTGTCCATCACCAACTCCCAAATCTTGGTCAAACTCATGTCCATTGAGTCAGTGATGCCATCAAACCATCTCATCCTCCGTCGTACTCTTCTCTTCCGGCCTTCAATCTTTCCCAGCATCAGGGTCTTTTCCAGTAAGTCCGTTTTCCACGTAAGGAGGCCAAAGTATTGGAGCTTCAGCTTCAGCATCAGTCTTTAGAATGAATATTCAGGACTGATTTCCTTTAGGATTCACTGGCTTGATGTCCTTGCTGTCCAAGCAACTCTCAAAAGTCTTTTCCAACACTATAGTTCAAAAGCATCAATTCTTCAGCAGTCAGCCTTCTTTATGGTCCAAATCTCACACCCATACATAACAATTGGAAAACCATAGTTTTGACTATTAAGACTTTTGTCAGCAAAGTAATATCTCTGCTTTTTAACATGCTGTCTAGGCTGGTCATAGCCTTTCTTCCAAAGATCAAGTGTCTTTTAATTTCATGGCTGCAGTCATCATCTGCAGTGATTTTGGAGCCCAAGAAATTAAAGTCTGTCACTGCTTCCTCATCTATTTGCCATGAAGTGATGGGACCAGATGCCATGATCTTAGTTTTTTGAATGTTGAGTTGTAAGCCAGCTCTTTCACTCTACTCCTTCACTTTCATCAAGAGGCTCTTTAGTTCCTCTTCGTTTTCTGCCATAAGGGTGGTGTCATCTGTATATCTGAGGTCACTGATATTTCTCCCTACAATCTTGATTTCAGCTTTTGCTTCATCCAGTCCAGTATTTCACATGATATACTCTGCATGTAAGTTAAATCAGCAAGGTGACAATATACAGCCTAAGTACTCCTTTCCCAATTTGGAACCAGTCAGTTGTTCCAAGTCTGATTCTAACTGTTGCTTCTTGACCTGCATACAGATTTCTCAAGAGGCAGGCAAGGTGGTCTGGTATTCCCATCTCTTGAAGAATTTTCCACATTTTTTGTGATCTATACAGTTAAAGGCTTTAGTGGAATCAATGAAGCAGAAGTAGATGCTTTTCTGGTGGCATTTTCTTGCTTTTTCTATGATCCAACAGATGTTGGCAATTTGATCTCTGGTTCCTCTGCCTTTTCCAAATCCAGCTTGTACATCTGGAAGATTTCAATTCATGTACTGCTGAAGCCTGGCTTGGAGAATTTTGAGCATTACTTTGCTAGCAAGTGAGATGAGTACAATTGTGCTGTAGTTTGAGTGTTCTTTTGCCCTTCTTTGGGATTGGAATGAAAACTGACCTTTTCCAGTCCTGTGGCCACTGCTGAGTTTTCCAAATTTGCTGGCATATTGAATGCAGCACTTCAACAGCATCATCTTTTAGGACTTGAGATTGACCAGCTGGAATTCCATCACCTCCACTAGCTTTGTTTGTAGCGATGCTTCTTAAGGTCCACTTGACTTTGAACTCCAGGATATCCAGCTCTAGATGAGTGAACACATCATCATGGTTATCTGGGTCATTAAGATATTTTTTTGTTTAGTTCATCTGTGTATTCTTGCTCTCTCTGTGAAGTCGCTCAGTCATGTCTGACCCTTTGCAAACCCATGGACTGTAGCCTACCAGGCTCCTCAGTCTATGGAATTTTCCAGGCAAGAATACTGGAGTGGGTTGTCATTTCCTTCTCTAGGATATATTATAATATATAACAATAATAAGATAATATATTCTTGCTACCTCTTCTTAATATCTTCTGCTTCTATTAAGTACATAACATTTCTGTACTTTATTGTGCCCATCTTTGCATGAAATGTACCCTGGTATCTCTAATTTTCTTGAAGAGCTCTCTAGTGTTTCCCATTCTATTGTTTTCCTCTACTTTGCATTGATCACTTAGGAAGGCTTTCTTAGCTCTCCTCGCTATTCTTTCAAACTCTGCATTCAGATGGGTATGTCTTTCCTTTTCTCCTTAACCTTTGCTTGTCTTCTTTTCTCAGCTATTTGTAAGGCCTTGTTAGGCAACCATTTTGCCTTTTCTCATTTCTTTTTCTTGGGGTTGGTTTTGATCACCACCTCCTGTACAATGTTACAAATCTCCATTCATAGTTCTTCCGGCACTCTATCAGATCTAATCCCTCGAATCTACTTGTCACTTCCACTGTATAATCGTAAGGGATTTGATTTAGGTCATACCTGTATAATCTAGTAGTTTTTCCTACTTTCTTCAATTTATGTCTGAATTTGGCAATGAGTTCATGATCTGAGCCACAGTTTGCTCCCAGTTTTGTTTTTGCTGACTGTATAGAGCTTCTCCTCTTTGACTGCAAAGAATATAATCAATCTGATTTTGGTATTGACCATCTGGTGATGCCCATTTGTAGACTTGTTTCTTGTGTTGTTGGAAGACGGTGTTTGTTATGACCAGTGCGTTTTCATGACAAAACTCGGTTAGCCTTTGCCCTGCTTCATTTTGTACTCCAAGGTCAAACTTGCCTGTTACTCCAGGTATGTCTTGACTTCCTACTCTTTCATTCCAGTCTCTATAATGAAAAGGACATCTTTCCTTTGATGTTAGTTCTAGGTCTTGTAGGTCTTCATAGAACCATTCAACTTCAACTTCTTCGGCATTAGTGGTTGGGGCATAGAGTTGGATTACTGTGATATTGAATGGTTTGCCTTGGAAACAAACCAAGATCATTCTGTCATTCTTGAGATTGCACCCAAAAATGCATTTCAGACTCTTTCATTGACTTTCATTGACTCCATTTCTTTTGAGGGGTTTTTGCCCACAGTGGATATGATGGTCATCTGAATTAAATTCTCCCATTCCAGTCTATTTTAGTTCCCTGATTCTTAAAATGTCAATGTTCACTCTTGCTATCTCCTATTTGACCATGTCCAGTTTACCTTAGGAGAAGGAAATGGCAACCCACTCCAGTAATCTTGCCTGGAAAATCCCATGGATGGAGGAGCCTGGTAGGCTGCAGTCCATAGGGTTGTTGAGAGTCAGACATTACTGAGCGACTTCACTTTCACTTTTCACTTTCGTGCATTAGAGAAGGAAATGGCAACCCACCCGAGTGTTCTTGCCTGGAGAATCCCAGGGACGGGGGAGACTGGTGGGCTGCCATCTATGTGGTTACACAGAGTCGGACACGACTGAAGCAACTTAGCAGCAGCAGTTTACCTTGATTCATGGACCTAACAAAGCAGAAGATATTAAGAAGAGGTGGCAAGAATAAACAGAAGAACTGTACAAAAGGGATCTTCATGACCCAGATGATCATGATGGTGTGATCACTCACCTAGAATCCTGGAATGTGAAGTCAAGTGGGCCTTAGGAAGCATCACATCCTGGAGGTGATGGAATTCCACTTGAGCTATTTCAAATCCTGAAAGATGATGCTATGGAAATGCTGCACTCAATATGCCAGCCAATTTGGAAAACTCAGCAGTGGCCACAGGACTGGAAAAGGTCACTTTTCATTCCAGTCCTAAAGAAAGGGAATGCCAAAGAATGTTCAAACCACACAATTGCACTTATCTCACACACTAGCAAAGTAATGCTCCAAATTCTCCAAGCCAGGTTTCAACACTACATAAACCATGAACTTCCAGATGTTCAAACTGGATTTAGAAAAGGCAGAGGAACCAGAGATCAAATTGCCAACATCCACTGGATCATCGAAAAAGCAAGAGAGTTCCAGAAAAACATCTATTTCTGTTTTATTGACTATGCCAAAGACTTTGACTGTGTGGATCACAATAAACTGTGGAAAATTCTGAAAGAGATGGGAATACCAGACCACCTGACCTGCCTCTTGAGAAATCTATATGCAGGTCAGGAAGCAACAGTTAGAACTAGACATGAAACAACAGACTGGTTCCAAATAGGAAAAGGAGTATGTCAAGGCTGTACATTGTCACCCTGCTTATTTAACTTATATGCAGAGTACATCATGAGATATGCTGGGCTGGATGAAGCAAAAGCTGGAATCAAGTTTGTTGGGAGAAATATCAATAACCTTAGATATGCAGATGACACCACCTTTATGGCAGAAAGTGAAGAACTAAAGAGACTCTTAATGAAAGTGAGACAGGAGAGTGAAAAAGTTGGCTTAAAGCTCAACATTCAGAAAAGTAAGATCATGGCATCCGGTCCCATCACTTCATAGCGAATAGATGGGGGAAACTGTGGAAACAGTGGCAGACCTTATTTTGGGGGACTCTAAAATCACTGCAGATATTGACTGTAGCTATGAAACTAAGAGACATTTACTCCCTGGAAGGAAAGTTATGACCAACCTAGACAGCATATTAAAAAGTAGAGACATTATTTTGCCAACAAAAGTCTTTCTAATCAAGGCTATGGTTTTTCCAGTAGTCAAATATGGATGAGAGTTGGACTATAAAAAAAGCTGAGTGCTGAAGAATTGATACTTTTGAACTGTGGTGTTGGAGAAGACTCTTGAGAGTCCCTTGGACTGCAAGGAGATCCAACCAGTCCATCCTAAAGGAAATCAGTCCTGAATATTCATTGGAAGGACTGATGTTGAAGCTGAAAATCCAATAGTTTGGCCACCTGATGTGAAGAGCTGACTCATTTGAAAAGACCCTGATGCTGGGAAAGATTGAAGGTGGGAGGAGAAAGGGACGACAGAGGATGAGATGGTTGGATGGCATTACCAACTCAATAGACATGAGTTTGAGTAAACTCTGTGAATGGGTGATGGACTGAGAGGCCTGGCGTGTTGTAGTCCATGGGGTCACAGAATCAGACACGACTGAACGACTGAACTGAACTGAACATCAATGGTTGTTCAGTAGCTAGTTGCTATTTTGGAGTTCTCACAGGAGAATATGAGTACATGTCCTTCTACTCCCTCATCTTGCAGTTTCTCTCTGTGGTTTCATTTTTGGTATATTCTAAATTTTTCCATCTGTCTTTCGTATTCTCTATTTCTGCATTTCATTTGAATTCTAGAAAAGGGAACTTGGTGTACCTTCAGTTCGAAGACTCATGTCTTTTCTTTTGGTGTGCGTGTGTGTTTGCTTCAGTTCTAGAAAACTTGCAGACATTTTCTCCTCAAACATTGATGCATCTGTATGCTTTCCTTGTGGAGCTGTTTTGAGAGATGTTTGACCTGCTAATTATATCCTTCATGTCTTATAACCTGTCTTTTTTGTGTATTCTATATTTTTAATCTGCGTTTTCATAATATCCAGAGATTTATTTTCTACGTCACTAGTTCTCTTTTCACTATTTAAACAATTTCTGTGTTTTTAAATTCCTATAATGACTATATTCATTAATAAAGATATACTTGGTTCTTTTAAATATTTGCCTCTTTTTTCACAGTGGTTTGTACATCAATGTGATTTTTACTACTCCTTTCCTCTGTTTGATCATTAAAACAAATTTGTAGACTTTATAAAATTGCTCTGTTACCTCAAGTTCTTAGCCTGTTAATTCTCTAGTTTATTGTGTCTGGTAACATGAAAAGGTTTCCATGAAACAATTTTACAGTTTCTTTTCTTCCCTGCTGGGTGTCCCAAATTGTAATAGTTATTGATAATTTTAAATTAAGGTCTTACACTATTTTGCTGTTGTTTAGTCACTAAGCCATGTCCTACTCTTTGGTGACCCCCATGGACTGTAGCCTTGGTGTCCCCCTGTGTCTCAGCATTAAAGAGTTCACCTGCAATGCAGGAAACACCAGAGACACGAGTTTGATGTCTGGGTGGGGACAATCCCCTGGAAAAGGAAATGGCAACCCACTCCAGTATTCTTGCTGGAAAAATCCCATGAACAGGGGAGCCTGGTGGGCTATAGTCCATGGGGTCGTGAAGAATCAGAGAGGACTGAGTACACAGGAGCGGGAATACGGACAGTCACCTGCCAGGCTCCTCTGTCCATGGGATTTCCCAGGCAAGAATAATGGTGTGGGTTGCCACTTCCTTCTCCAGGGGATCTTGCCGACCCAGGAATCAAAACCATGTCTCACGTGTCTCCTGCATTGGCAAGTGGATTCTTTAACCACTGAGCCACCTATGAAGTGAAGTGAAGTGAAGTCGCTCAGTCGTGTCCGACTCTTTGCGACCCCATAGACTGTAGCGTACCAGGCTCCTCTGTCTATGGGATTTTCCAGGCAACAGTACTGGAGTGGATTGCCATTTCCTTCTCCAGGGGATCTTCCCAACCCAGGGCTCGAACCCAGGTCTCCCGCATTGTAGACAGATGCTTTACCGTCTGAGCCACCAGGGAAGTCCGAGCCACCTATAGGGTATTATAAATTCAATCCTCTATACTACCCCTCAATGAGACTACTGGTGGGAATGGTGTTAAGATCTCAATTTCCTAGAATTTGAAGCACACCCAAGTCATAAAACTAGGCAAGTGACTAGCTACTTTGCATCCTCCCAAAATTTCATGAATGAAGTTTTTCTAGTTTCCTTTTCATAGAAATATAAAATATAGTCCCCTTTGTGTTATCCTACATTTTTTCAGAGTGCTTAGTTCCAGTTCCTTTTGAATTCAAGGCTGTATCCTAAAGTTAGCCAAGCCACTGTAAAAACATTAAAATCCCAATTCCTAATTTAAGTGTGAGTAGAACATCCCCTTCTGGGGAACTAGAAGATTAATCAATCTTCCTATTGAAGACAACTTTAAAAGTGCTACAATAAAAAAATTATATTCTTAAAAGCATCTAAAAAATATACAAGATATTTAAGAAATACTAGATATAGATTGAGAATAGAGGATAAGAATTCAGAGATTTACATTTACTCAGGGAACATTAGCTGATTCAGAAAAGATAGCTGAGAAAGGTTTCCATCTCTACCTTTCGTTTTATTCAGGCCTTTGGTGTATTGGATGAAGATCACCCATATTGCGGAGGACAACCCACTTTACTCAATCTATCCATAAAATGTTAATCTTGTGTAGAAACATCCTCACAGATACACCCAGAAATATGTTTATCCAAATATCTGAGGATCACAGCCCAGTCAAGATGATACATATAATTAACTTACAATTTGGTTCCTACCTGTAACCAGTGTTGAGAAACACTGCTCTGGATATTACAAAGAATGAAGTTTGAAGTATCTTTCTTTCTTCAGGTCTCTAAAACTTTCTTCAAGTATTAGTAGTTAACAGTCATCTCAATGGTCAAGTGCTTCTCACAATAAGTGAAAACACAAGTTTAGGGAGTGGTCAGTTAAATAGGTCAGCTTGGGATAGAGAAATTGGAGGAAGTGATATTCTAACAAACGTTTGCCTTATGTAGATTTAGAAACATATTCACTCTTTTCCATATCCCCACATAAAAGAAGCAAATTCTAAACACAGGATTTTGATCTCTTAAGCAACGAATTACTTCAAAATTCTAATGCAGGTTTGTTGCATTGAACAAGAAAGATGACTTTAATTTTCTTGCATAATTTGAAAACTTGCCATTCGATTACTAAATATTTAAAAACTTTTCAGTATGTTCCCTCTTGTATTCTTATAAACCTTTTATGAGTTGGGAAAAAAAATCAGTGTAGCATTCATGAATAAGTAAGCACAAAGAGTGCCTTGGTGCAAATTCAATGATCATCACTATTTTGTTTGTCATTTGGCAGCAAGAATAGACTTAACATCTAAACATAATCAGCATTGAATTTGTGATGTTTTATCCTACAGCTCTAAATTTCAAAATACAGAATTTGAATCTGTTTATCCTCTCATAGTATAGTTAGGCAGTAGAAGCAACTGTAGAGTGTGAATCCTGTTTCCTGTTGGCAAACTGTGGATCAGTTCTCCACTTGGTAAAGCATCTTTGTCACAGCAACTGGAAAAATGTGATGAAGAAATTAGTAAATCTAGTGATACATTCTTATCTTAATCAAAAGTCAATTTCTGACAATGTTCTGGTTAAAATTAAGCTAAGCTCGGGGCTAACCACCCTTGGAAGGTCAGAAAACAACCTCTGAACAGACTTAGACCACCTGAACTCTAAATGCAATTTTCTTATTCTGTTTGAGTTAACTTTGGGAATGTTATAGAAGCTCTCCAAGTCTCTTTTTATTAATTTATACAACAGAAAATGGCAATATATACCTCAGAGGTTTTTTACAAATATTAAATTATATAACCTTTTTAAAATCAACAGTACAGCTTTAGAGATGTACTCAGTGGATGCTTGTTCCCTCCATCTCTCTTCCAGTTTTCTACCACTTTTCCTCTTCCCCAGGTAAAATGTACTTTGGACTTCACTTGTTGTCTAAATCTGTAAGTTGGATAATACTATGTAATAGTGTGAGGCCGAGGTTGACCTAAAATGGGAGAAAGAAAATAATCCATGTCCAGTTACAATACTGGATAGAAATTAAACTGAGAGGTACAGTGAGTCCAGGTAAACTGCAAGCTCTTGAGAATCACAGTAATGTGAGCATACCAAGATGTCTGTTGTTTGAATTGGGTTATTGCTGTATTTATCAATCTTGGAGACACTGGAAAAGTGAGAAAGATTTCCTTGATAAATTATTGAAGCTAATTTGCAAATATTCTTAGAGGCTGGAGTCCAACCCATGAGTTTGATTAAATTTGACTATTATAACTGTTCCCCATAGCTTTCTATTGCCATCAGGTTTTCCTGATTTCAACCTATCCTTCCCACATTGGTACTTGAATATTATTTCCCTCCAAAAAATCAAAAAACAAATATCTATACAACACTTTAAATTTACAGTTTTGCTTAACTCCCAAAATTCCATTAACATTGTTGAAAATGGGTAAAATGACAACAAATGGGTATGGCTCTTCCTCACCAAAACCCCATCCTACCTCTCAAAAGTCACCTATTGTACAGACTTTTAAAAAATTATGGTAATGTATACATTACAGGACTTCCCTGTAGCTCAACCAGTAAAGAATCTTCCTGCAATGCAGGAAACCAGGATTCAATCCCTAGGCCAGGAAGATCCTCTGGAGAAGGGAATGGCAGTCCACTCCAGTATTCTTGCCTGAAGAATCCCATGGACAGAGAAGCCTGGCAGGCTACAGTTTGTAGGGTCGCAAAGAGTCAGACACAACTGAATGACTAAGACACAACATACATTACAAGGGCTTCCCAGGTGACGTTAGTGGTAAAGAACCCACCTGCCAGTGCAGGAGACATAAAGAGATGTGGGTTCAATCCCTGGGTCAAGAAGATCCCCTGGAGGAAGGCATGACAACACACTCCAGTATTCTTGCCCAGAGAATGCAATGGACAGAGGAACCTGGTGGGCTACAGTCCATGTGGTCTCAAAGAGACAGATACTACTGAAGCAACTTAGCATGCACACACACATACATTACAAAATTTACCATCTTTAAGTGTATGTAGTCCAGTAGTGTTATATATGTTCACTCTATTGAGTAACCAATCTCCAAAATACTTTTCATCTTGCAAAACTGAAACTCTATACTCAGTAAATGATAACTCCTCATTGTCCCTTCCCTCTACTCTCTGGCAACAGCCATTCTACTTTCAGTTTTTTTATTTTGACTACTCTAAGTACCTTGTGTTTGTGTTCAGTCACTTCAGTCTTGTCCGACTCCTTGTGACCCTGTGGACTGTAGCCCTCCAGGCTGCTCTGTCCATAGGATTCTCCAGGCAAGAATACTGGAGTGGGCTGCCATGGCTTTCTCCAGGCAATTTCCCAACCCAGGGATCGAACCTGTGTCTCACATCTCTTGCATTGGCAGGTGGGTTCTTGTGCCACTGGGCAGCCCTCTTTTCACGTTAGTCAGGTTTAATTCTGTATCTAACAGAACTCTGTGTGTGTGTGTGTGTGTGTGTGTGTATGTTAGTCGCTCAGTTGTGTTTGACATAACTAGTGCTTTACAAATGTTGTGGTTGGTGTAATATAAATGAAAGAAAATATATTTGTACTATTAAATTGTAAAATGTTTGAACATATTAGTTCTAACACCATCTGTGTGTGCTTTTCAAAGTACTGCTTAATAGTGTTAATAAGTAACAAGTTTTATATTGCTAATTTGAGAAATTAACTTTTATATGTATTACAAATTTAGTATACATTTTTGTGACTAGAAATGTAAGATTGTTAGCCCTCTTTTCTGCAAACTTAGAGCTTTGTAATTGCTAATGTTTTTAATGGTACTTGCTATCTACAAGGATCACTTAATTGAACTCTTGAGTGTCGTAAGATTGGTCACTTAAATTCTAAAGATTTTTGGCTTGCCTTATTCTCTCTGTATTATCTTTTTATAAGTAGAAGATCTTAAGTACAATGTAGTCAAATTTATCAATCTTCCATTTTTGTATTCTGTTCAAGACAGCTTTCCAGACTGCAAAGACATGAAGTCATTCTTCTGTATTATCTCTCAAAGTTTCATCATTTGGTCTTTCACACTTGGATTATAATCCACCTTGAAATGTTTTCATGTATAATGTGAGGTAAGGTCAGATTCATATTTTTTTTCATTCTTTCTCCTCTGATCTGGAATAGCATCCTTGTCATAAATCAAGGGTCTATTATAGGACAATTATAATGCTAATGCATAATAAGATGCATTATTAGATGGCAACGATTTGCCATCTAATTTGACAACAAAATATTTCACACTCCAGTCTGCCTTAAAAAAATGTGACATTTAGAATCCACTTTCACCTGCCTAACCTGTTTTTGACAGAGTGAAGATGCATTGGTAATAAAAGTAAAATAAAACATTGCACTTTGGAGGTACACGTGACACTTGAAACACTGCTCAGTTATAACTGCATCATTTCAAATCAGAGTGCTACATATGATCTCTGTTGCAACCACTCAACTCTGATGTTGAGTATGTCATCATTGGTGATGTCATCTAACCATCTCATCCTCTGTCACCCCCTTTTCCTCCTGCCTTCAATCTTTTTCCCAGCATCAGGGTCTTTTCCAAAAAGTTCGCTCTTTGCATCAGGTGGCCAAAGTATTGGAGCTTCAGCATCAGTCCTTCTAATGAATATTCGTGGTTTATTTCCTTTAGGATTGACTGGTTTGATCTCCTTGTTGTCCAAGGGACTCTTAGAGAGTCTTCTCCTAGTACTGTTTTATTTTCATTTTTTTTAGGTCAGTATTTATGGTCCCACTTTCATTTCTTATTTGGTCATTTTTGTCTTATAATACTTGTTTTGTAAGCTGTTTTTCATCTTAAATCAGAGTAGCTTCTCTGTGATCTGTAACTAAGAAGCCTCTTTAACAAAGAAGGCATCTCTCACTTGCTCTTGTTTTGGCAAAATTTTAACATTGGTTTCTACCTGAAATTTTCCTTAAATATCTATAGAAAGTTTTAAGAAAACTTTGACCTATTATTGTAAGTGCTACATTATAAATTTGCTTGATTTGTGCTGTTTGTTAACGAATAAACAGTATCCCTTACTATTAACATTTCTAATTACAAAATTATGATAAGGATTCTAATTTTTGGTAAGATGGAATAAACACACTTCATTCTGACTTTCCCACTGAAGGCAGCTATAAAACCTGGACAGAAATGCATGCAACAGCTTTTGAAAACTCTGAAATGTAAATAGTAGCAGGTAGATTGGAGAAGGACAGAATTCAAAGTATCACCTAATCAGGGGTGAGTAAACTATTTTTCTCCTTCCTGTATCCTTCAGCCTGGATTTAAAGCATCCTGAAATGAGGCGCTGGTGTGGTCCAAGAGAAGTTCTAGAGAAAGATTCCAGATCACTCTCAAAGAGCAAGACAGGGGTCTCCTGGTAGCTGCAGGACCACACAAGCACCCGAAATTGAGGAAGGAACACTTTCCAATCAGAGGAGTTAAAAGTCTCAAGAAGATGAGGTGATTCCCATTGCTTTTTTTAGTTCTCATGGACTTCTGCCACCTAACTCTGGACCTAAGGACAGTTATGGTAAGAGTGTGACAGCATGAAGTTAAAAAAGAAAACCCAGGATCAAAAGGGAGCCCCATGAAATTTGGAGTATGCAGGAGAATATTTAAGAAGAGAAGTTTTTAACAATTACATAATAAGAAGCCTTTGACAATTAGCTACAATACTCTTGGCATCACTTCTGAGGAATGCACCTACGGCTCTGATCATAAACAACACACCAAAGACTGAGAACTGAATGAAGACAGAGACCAACGCCCAGCACTCAGGTTGGCCAGTGATCAACATACATGCGAGACAGATTTGAATACAACCTAAAGGCTTTGAAAATAGAACTGACCTTGAAATTAAAACTCAAAGATGGCTAATTGGACCTTGCAGCCTAAACCCAACTAGCTTCATTGCCTGCTGAAACAAAAATATCAACATTCCCCTAGGATATAAACAAACCCAGTCTCATAACATAATATTCAAAATATCCTGCATACCGTCTAGAATTACAGCAAATGAAAAACCAGACACATCTGAACTCATATGAGAAAAACACAACACATACCAATGCTGATTTTCTAAACTGAAGTATAGTTGATTATATTGGTTCCAAGTGTACAACATAGTGACTAAACATTTTTGTAGATTATACTCCATTTAACATTATAAAACAATGGCTGTATTTCTCAGTGCTGTACAATATATCTGTGTTCATATCTATTTTATTAAAAAGCTGATTTGACACAGGTGTTTCAGTTATCTGACACAGCACTAAAGAAGCCATTAAAAAGTATTCCAGGAAGTAAGGGCAAACCTTCCTAATATGAGTGGAAAGACATGAGAAATGGAGTATTTTCTGCCAAATCATTAAACAAAGGATGTCACAGTCATCAGTGATTATAGTCCTCCAATATGAGTTGGTGAGCTCTGAGGAAACTCAGGAAGGAAAAAATACCTGCTATCAGGGATCCACCAGACAGCAGTCATTTCTGACAGTGAGCCCTAAAGAAGCTCAGGATATGAAAACACAGGATATTGTCCTCGATAGACGAGGTACATATCAAAGGAATGATGTCAGGGAGCCCAGGCTCTTGCATCTACCCATACAAAGAAAGGTATTTTTAATTCCTTAATGTGGGATACCTGGTTTTCTTTAATTAACCACAATCTTTTGATATTCCTGACTACCTGCCATTTATTGCAAAGCTCCTATATATCCTAGCTGCCCCCCTTGCCTCCTGGAAGCAGTTTTCTCAGGGTTCTGTAAGATGATGCCTCCCGGGCTTTAAGTCCTAAAAATTTCTAACTAGTAAAATACAGCTCTCAACTTTTAGATTGTAAATATTTTTTTAAGTTGACAGACACAAAGTCTAAGCAAAGAAACAAAAGATATTAAGAATAGCCAGATGAGAATTTTATACAAAAAATATAACTATATTTTAAAAAATCTCATTCAGTGGAAATGGATGGCAAAAAGTCAGTTAATTAGCAGATAGATCAATAGAAATGATCATGTCTGAAAACAGAGAAATACTTCTTAAAACATACACAGCTTAAGGAACCTGAGAGGCAATACAAAAAGGTGTAATGTTTGTGTTATCAGAGTTGCAGACATAGAGAGGAAGAAATAACTGCTAAACCATTCACTAAGATGACTACTATCAAAAACTCTGAAATTAACACGTGTTGGTGAGGATGTGGAGAAACTGGAACCCACATGCATTGCTGACGGTATTGTAAAATGGGGCAGCCACTGTAGAAAAGATTTTCAATGTCTCAGAATGTTATATATCCAATTACAATATGACTCTACAATTCCACTCCTAGATATATACCCAAAAGAACAGAAAACGAAGACTTAAGCAGATATTTGTACACAAATGTTCAAAGCAGCATTACTCAGAGTAGCTACAAAAAGTGGAAACAATCCTGGGGAGTTCCCTGGCAGTCCAATGGCTAGGACTTGACACTTTCACTGCTATGGCTCAGCGTTCAATCCCTGGGGCAAGTCACCCAGCACAGTCAAAAAAAAAGGAAAGAAAAGGAAAAAAAAAAAGTGGAAACAACCCAAATGTCCTTTTACAGATAAATGGACAAATTGTGGTAAGTACATACAAGGGAATATTATTCAGTCATAAATAAGAATTAAGGTCTGAAATATGCTGCAACATAAATGAACATTGGAAACATTATGCTAAGTGAACTAATATAGAAATAAAATGATACAGACACACAAATAAGATACCACTTATATGAGACATTTAGAATATACAAATTCATAGAGACAGAAAGTAGATAGAAATTACCAGAGACTAGGGGGAGGAAAAAATGCAAAGCTGAATGGGTACAGTTTGTCTGGGATGACAAAAAAGTTCTAGAAATAGATAGCTGTGATGGTTGTACAACCTGGTGAATGTACTGAATGATGCTGAATTGTACACTTCAAATGTTAAAATAGTAAACATTATGTTATGTATATTTTACCCAAATTTTTTTAAAAAGGGCTTCCCCTGACTGAAGACTTCCAAAATTTGGCAAAGGATAGAAACCTACAGATTCAAGAAGCTAGCAATCCCAAATATGATAATCCCAAAGAAATCCACACCCACACACATCATAATCAAACTGCTAAAAACCAAAGATAAAATAAGTTGAAAGCAGTTCAAAGAAAAACACCAGCTTAGGAGAGAGGAACAATGATTCAAATGATTGCTGATTTCTTACTAGAAACCATGGAGATTCAAACAAAATGGCACAGCAGTTTTTAAAGTAAGGAAAAAAAATCTGTCTTCCTAAAATGCTATATCCAATTAAAATATTATTTGGGAACCAAGGTTAAATAAAGGCATTCTCAGATGAAGGAAAACTAAGAGAAACTGTTGTCATCAAATCTACTCTAAAAAATGATTAAAAGAAGTTCATCAGACAAAAAGGAAATGGTACCTGAAGGAAAGTTGGCATGTCATTAATAATAGATGAGCAAAAGAAATGAGTAAATTTCTTAGTGAACAGAATACACTATTCTCTCTTGAAATCTTTAAAATGCATTTGATGTTTAAAATTAAAAATTATAACACTAGTGGTGTTTTTAACGAATGTAGATGAAATATATAGGACAATTACAACACAACATAAGGATAATGGGAAATACGGTGGTAAGTTTTCTGCATTTCACCTTAAGAGATAAAATATTTATCCTAAGTAAAAGGCGAAAAGTTAGGTATGCAAATTGTGTAGCTGCTCTGAAAGATTTTTAGCTTTTTATAAAGTTGAACATACACTTACAATGTGACCCAGCAATCTTTCTCCTAGGTATTCACCTGAGAGAAATGAAAACTTATGGTCACACAAAAATATGTATGTGAACGCTTATACCAACTCTACTTATAATCACCAAACAAGAGATAACTCATATGTCCTTCAATAGGTTAATGGATATTCAGCCATAAAAAAGAACAAACTGCTAATATATGGAACAGCTTGTACGAATTTCATATGCATTGCATTCAGTGAAAAAAGTCAGTCTCAAAAGGTTATGTAAGGTGTATTCTATTTTGTCTCAAAAAGACAAAACTGTAGTAACAGAGACCATGTCAGTGGTTATAATATAGCAAAAAACTGAAGAACTGGAAAAAGCAACATGTGGGTCAGAGTGAGATTTTAATTAAAATTACCCAATATGCAATAAAACAAGTAGACAAAATCAGTTTGGATGTAAAAGATTTGAATCATAAAAATTAGGAAAATTGACCTAGTGTACACATATAAAACACTGTACCCAACAACTGCGGAATACATATACCTTTCAAGTACATAAGAAGCATTAACCAAAACTAACATTTACTCAACCATGAAGATAATCACAGCACATTTCAAAGGTTAAAATTATGTAGATTATATTCTCTGATATACCACTACAATAAAGACATTACTACTGCCCACCTACTAATGTGGATAAAATTAGAGACTGACTATAACAACTGTTGCCTGGAGAATTCCAGGGATGGTGGAGCCCAATGGGCTGCCGTCTGTGAGGTTGCACAGAGTCGGACACGAATGAAGCGACTTAGCAGCAGCAGCAGCATAACAACTGTTGGTGACAATTTGGGACAACCAGAACTCTCATATAATGCTGATGAAAATATAAAACAATGTAGCCCCTTTGGAAAAAGAGTTTAGCAATTTCCTAAAGAATTAAATATACAATTTACCATGTGACCTCATCATCCCACTCCTAGGTATTTATCAAAAATAAATGAAAACATATGTCTATAAAAAGACTTAGATTACAAAGCTGAGAGCAGCTTACTAGAGCTAAAAACTGAAAGCAAACTTTACTGGTTTCCTTCACTGTATAATGGATTACTCTAAATTTACTGGCTTAAAATAAGTATTTTATTTAAATTGATTTTTGATAGACAATTCACTAACACGGTTCAAAATGCCAAAGGTATATAAAGGTATAAAGTTAAAACTTTTCATCATAACCCAGACTCCCAGTCATCTACTTCCCCACCTTAAAGAGCTTTGAAAGAACTATTTTGTGCACGTAAGATCAAACCTATATGTCTATGTATTTGCATGCATACACGTGTGTGCATTTGTATGTTTGTATGAGCATATAGAATGGAATGATACATACCAGGTTATCATCATTGGTTACTTTGTGTCTGTTGGGTAAGAGGTAAAAAACTGAGAAAGAAAATGTTACTTTTTCTTTATATATATATATATATATATAATTTAATTTGTTGATCTAATTCTAGTCAGAAGCTCAGGCTTTTGAGAAACAGACTACCTGTATGATTAGCTTTGGCAAATTTCTTATTCTTTCTATGCCTCAATTTCCTCATTTACAAATGGCACTAATAGTTTCTGTCTCATAAGATTTGGCGAACAATTATAGCAAATAATTAGCCTAATGTCTTGCATATAGTAAAATGGTTAGTAAATGTTCAGTTCAGTTCAGTTCAGTCACTCAGTCATGTCCGACTCTTTGCAACCCCAAGAATCACAGCACGCCAGGCCTCCCTGTTCATCACCATCTCCCAGAGTTCACTCAGACTCACATCCACTGAGTCCGTGACGCCATCCAGCCATCTCATCCTTGGTCGTCCCCTTCTCCTCCTGCCCCCAATCCCTCCCAGCATCAGAGTCTTTTCGAATGAGTCAACTCTTCGCATGAGGTGGCCAAAGTACTGGAGTTTCAGCTTTAGCATCATTCCTTCCAAAGAAATCCCAGGGCTGATCTCCTTTAGGATGGACTGGTTGGATCTCCTTGCAGTCCAAGGGA
>SJYT01062507.1:832827-843913 GCA_006410635.1 Cephalophus harveyi | reverse complement strand
ATTTAACTGCATGTGCTTGCTATCAATGTTATCAGCCTATCCTGAAGAAGCATCCCTTCTCCTTTAGGGACAGAAGAGAAAAACTTCAACTACCCCTTCCCTACACATTTCATTTTGTATTTTTTTTTTCATGTTCTATGAGCCTGTAATACTCATCTTCATGGTCATATTAGAAATTAATCATATATGATTATTTAGGATTTTTTCTGTTTTATGTGTTAACTCTTTCTTTATTTCAGTTTCTCAGGGAAATGGTCATACTTGTGTCACTCACTTTAGAAAGTACAGTAATGTATACCCATGAGTTTTCTATACAGAAACACACATTATCTCATTTCTGTATTCAAAGAACATATTCTTAAGCTCAAATAGAGAAGAAACCTAGGTATCAACAATTTCATTAAACTTCCTATTCTGTGAATAAAGCCCTTTAGGGAAAAAAATTATCAAGATATATCTACATTCATGCAAACATTTTCATTTTACTTTTGTCTTACTCATTTTGTTTACTTTTTAAAGTAGAAGAACATGGTGACTATTAAAATAGTGCCAAAATGCTACTAAAGTCCAACAATTAAAGCATTATGATTTGAACAAAAATCAAAGCCCAGGGAATTATTTGGTTTCATGTTATTTCATATCATCTTATGTAGGAAAGGAAGCATGAAAAGAACAGCTGTTTGCCTCCAGAGTTTCTAGAAGAAATATTTATGTTCATGGTAGATTAATAGAAATTAAGGGTAATAGAATATGGTAGACAGATGTGGGATTCTTCTCTTTAAGAAGCATTATGTTTCAAAATATTTTGGAAGACAACTATTTGAAGAAACAGTGATGGGACAGACATCAGCAAGTTCAGAACCTAACAAAATAAAATTTTAGTTTAAAGGAACTAGAAGAGAGGAGACTGAAAACAGCAGGGTGATATGAAATGACTGGTGGTTAACAAAGTAAACTAAAAACAGAGTACAAGTCACATTCATCTTGTGATTCAAATTTTAATGTACCACTAGGTAGCATATTTATATGGTGATTCTAAATACTAAAGTAAAATTCACCAAGTTTTTGCATATTTTGATTTATTGTGATTTCACTGACAAGAAAGATAACTATATGCATACATTTATGATTTTTTTTGCTAAATTTTTGGAATACTTATTATAAATGGTAATGCATCTGAAATGTTTAAATTATATTAGTAAATTTCTGCGTTGACTTTAGTTTTTCTTATAATCCGATGACTGGATTTTCAATGTGAAAAGTCGGTGCAGGAAACAAGCTGTATTAGCTCACAGAGTATAAGGCATTTTACACTATGTGTTCTAGAGGAAAAAATATGGATATCTTAGAGATAGTATCATATTAGTAAGAATAATTTAAAAGTATTATAAAATAGAAAATAATTGATAGGATTTTCAGACTATCACAAAAGGCTACAAGTACATCTTAAAATAGACATGTATACTCAGTCATAAAAAAAGAACAAAATAATGCCATTTGTAGTGACATGAATGGGCCTAGTGATTGTTATACTGAGTGAAGTAAGTCAGAAAAAGACAAATATCACACAACATTGCTTACATGTGGAATCTAAAGAAATGGTACAAATGAACCTATTTACAAAACAGAAGTTGAGTCACAGATGTAGAAAAGAAACTCTTGGTTATTTGGAGGAAAGAGGGGAATAAATTGTGTGATGGAGATTGACATATAAGCACTGCTTCCCTGGTAGCTCAGACAGTAAAGAATCTGCCCACAATGCAGGAGACCTGAGTTCAGTCCCTGGGTGGTGAAGATCCCTTAGAGAAGGAAATGGCAACCCATACTAGTATTCTTGCCTGGAGAATTCCATGGGCAGAAGAACCTGGCAGGTTACAGACCATGGGGTAACAAAGAATTGGACATGTGTGAGTGATTAACCCACACACACAGCTAATAAGAACCTACTGAAAAGCACAGGGAATTTTTTTCAATACACCGTAATGACCTATATGGGAATAGAATCTAAAAAAGAGTATATATGTGTGTATGTGTAAATGACCCTGTTGTACAGCTGAAACTAACACAACATTGTAAATCAACTATATCCATAAAAATTAATTTTAAAAAAGAAATGTATAATGATAAAGTGAAAGTCACTCAGTTGTATCCAACTCTTTGCTACCATGGAATTATCCAGGTCAGAATACTGGAGTGGGTAGCCATTTCTTTCTCCAGGGGATCTTTCCAACCCAGGGATCAAACCCAGGTCTCCCACACTGTAGGAGGATTCTTTACCAGTTGAGCCACCAGGAAAGCCCAAGAATACTGGAGTAGGTAGACTATCCCTTCTTCCCAACTCCGGAATAGAAGTGAACTCTCCTGCACTGCAGGCACATTCTTTGCCAGCTGAGCTACTAGCAAAGCCCATGTATAATGATACCCACTCTCTAAATTATCCTTTTGATTTTTTTATAATATGATTATATAAGGAAATAAACATAGCTATTTAAGCTCCAACACCCATTTGCCATGCACATACACAAACATACATACATACATATGTGCAAGTATACACAAATGCATACACACACTTGTACAAAACTGAGTGAAACTCATTTACAGCAAAATCATGATAACTCCACACCAAATGAAAGATTTTTCAGCTCCATAGGAGAATAAAATATAAGCAGAATTCCCTATAGGCTTTATTAGCTGAATTCATGTCTGGGTTTACTCCTTTGCTTTTTTCTCTCTTCATGGAGCTGCTTAGATGAGGTGTTTCATTTACATAATCAAAGATTCCTATGGCTCAGTTCTACACTCAGAACAGCTCTGTGGGGATGTGATAGGAGTACAGTGCATATGAACAGAGAAGTAAATAACAGAAAAAACAAGTCTAAACCTTTCTAAACTCTGCCTTTAACACTAGTTGGAAGAGCACATCACACATACACATATTCACACAGCCAGCACTCATTCCCTTTCATGCCATGAGCAGATTTTGCTGTAACTTCCTAGGTTAGCATGTATGACCTAATGGAAGAATCTAGTTCTGAAGTCACTGGTTTCAAATCCTGGCCCCATCATCTGCTAACTGTGTGATCATAAAGAATTTAAATTCTCAAGTATTAAACATTTTTCATTTGACCCTCAAAGAAATTCAGGTTTGGTATTACCTGTCTCTATTTTATATTTGAGAAAATTAAATTTTAAATTAGTAATACAAACTAGCTGTGGCTCCACATCAAACAAGTGACACGTCTAGTGGTGAGACTTCCTTTATCTATATTCCTTAGTTTATTTAACATCAACAAAAACACTGTTTTTTCATAAAATTGATTTTGTAATAACATTTTTTCCACATACAGTGAAGGTAGACTTGGCGCTTTACAAAGCTGCATTAAGTTTTAGTGTGAGAAAATTTTGATAAATCATGATCAATTATCTTTAGCAACTCTGTAGCCTGCATTCTGTTTATTAGCTCACAGAGGAAAGTGTCTGCTTATGAATGACAGTGGTGCATCCATGTAAAAATACTGCTTTGGTTAATAGTGATCCTGCGCATGAGTGTGTCCTTACAGTAGGCTAAGTAAGATATAGGAAAGAACCAAAGTATTTCTCTTTACTGTTTCCTCTGGCCACAGACAGAACCATGTTGGGCATGGCTACCTGAACTGCATGGAACATAAGAACAGGAAAAAGGGAAAAGGGGAAAAAAACACAACAGGTGAGATAGGATTAAGTGGAACCATCAACCAGGTACCAAACCCTGTCTGTTCTTCTACCTGTGAGTATCAATATCATAAGGCTCAACTGGGTCACATGGCTGGTAGATACCCACTTTGGTTAAGAAAGTGCAATGGGATAATGTAAACTCTGGTTTTGCTCTTATTGAAAGATTAGAGAACATCACAGTATTAAAGAAAATATATTTGATTTGCTTGGAGTTTCCATATGAAGGCTCCGAATAAGAGGAACACTAACCTTCAGCATTTCACTTTTCCAGCCTGAAAAGACACTTGCATAGAAAGAGTTTGTTATGTTGTTGATGTTCTGCCAAGGAATTTGAGATTGATCTCCACATATTCTGTCTATATCTTAACCAGTGGCAACACTCTTTGAAATCCCCAGAATGTGTCTATTTTATTGTGAGTCCTAAATTTATTCTATTAACATTCAATGAAATCAATGAATTAGAAATTCTTAAAATTACTGTCACAAAGAAAACACTGTGAAACTAAGTCTATTATGGATCCATGCATTATTCTTGGCACAAAAAATCGTAATTTTGCTTTTGTATATCCCTAACATCTAAATTTTTTTTTCATTTCTTTTCCATGGGGATGGTCTTGATCCCTGTCTCCTGTACAATATCATGAAACTCTGTCCATAGTTCATTAGGCACTCTATCAGATCTAGTCCCTTAAATCTATTTATCACTTCCACTTTACAAACCAAGCTAGTGAAGGTGATGGAATTCCAGTTGAGCTATTTCAAATCCTGAAAGATGATGCTGTGAAAGTGCTGCACTCGATATGCCAGCAAATTTGGAAAAATCAGCAGGGGCCACAGGACTGGAAAAGGTCAGTTTTCAACCCAATCGCAAAGAAAGGCAATGCCAAAGAATGCTCAAACTACCGCACAATTGCACTCATCTCATACACTAGTACAGGAATGCTCAAAATTCTCCAAGCCAGGTTTCAACAATACATGAACCATGAACTTCCTGATTCTCAAGCTGGTTTGAGAAAAGGCAGAGGAACCAGAGATCAAATTGCCAACATCTGCTGGATCATCAAAAAAGCAAGAGAGCTCCAGAAAAACATCTATTTCTGTTTTATTGACTATGCCAAAGCCTTTGACTGTGTGGATCACAATAAACTGTGGAAAATTCTGAAAGAGATGGGAATACCAGACCACATGACTTACCTTTTGAGAAACCTGTATGTAGCTCATTATCAAAGGTGGGTACGGCTTTTTCAAAGAATAAGAGATTAGAACCTAATGAATGTGAGATAAAGGCCTACTTCTCAATTTGTCTGTTATATCATCCTTAGCAAGTCATTTGGGAGAGTTCCCTGGCTGTGAGATGGTTAGGATGCTGAACTTCCAGTGCCTGGGCCCCAGGGTTTCATCTCTGGTCAGGGTACTAAGATCCCAAAAGATGGACTGCTGGGCCAAAAAAATCAAGACAACAACAACAAAATCCCAAATAAGTCATTTTGCTCCTTGAACTTTAATTTCCTCAATTAAAAATAAGATCAATAAAATTTTAATGCCTACTTCAAAGGGTTATTATCAAATTTAATTACTAATACTCAAGATGCTAAGATGATTTCCTGGTCTATATCACAGTTGGACCATAAAAAAAGGCTGAGCACTGAAGAAGCAGTTTGATGCTTTCAAACTGTGGTGTTGGAGAAGACTCTTGAGAGTCCCTTGGACTGTAAGGAGATCAAACCAGTCAACCTAAAGGAAATCAGCCCTGAATATTCATTGGAAAGACTGATGAAGCTGAAGCCCCAATAGTCTAGCCACCTGATGTAAAGAGCCAACTCATTGGAAAAGACACTAATTCTGGGAAACATTGAAGATAAAAGAAGAGGGTGACAGAGGAGGAGATGGTTAGATAACATCACCAACTCAATGGACATGAACTTGAGCAAACTCCAGGAGATAGTAGAGGACAGGGAAGCTTGGCAAGCTGCAGTCCATTGGGTTACAAAGAGTCAGACATGATTTAGAGGCTGAAAAAAACATCACAGTATAACAGCAACTAGAACACTTTATCTGTTGCTTTAGTAACATCTTCCTTTTCATGTAGGATTACTTACATTACTGTCTATGTTAACTCTCTCCTTTGTCATGAAATCCTTTCTGGTTACTCAAAATCATATCAATTTTTGCTTTATTTTTGTTTGTTTGTTTCTCTCTAGCACCTACTCAGAAAATGTGTTTGGCACTCAATTGCATGTTCCTCAATACAATGATCAGGCACATTATTTATTTTACCTATTAATAGAATTTGGACTATATCTTATATTCATTGTAAACTTTTGGCAATAGGAAAGGCATGCTAGGCACTCACTGACAATAAATGCAGGCAAAATTTAAAAAAGAGTAAATTTTTAATAGTAGATAGCTTACACAAAATAAATTCTGACACTAATTTACACTCAAAGTTATTCCATGGACTTTGTACTGATTAAATTTTTCTGTGTACTAACATATTAAAAATGTTATACCAGGAAATGCTTTTCTAAAGCTTGTGTGGGGTTAATTCTCTATGAGTCTATCACATTTTTTGCATGTCTTGTGAGCAGAGTCACTGACTGCCTCTTTCTACTGTTTTTCCAATGATATTCTTATAACGAAGCTTTTGAAGATCAAAAGTACAGTGTCTCCCCAGGGAGGTATGTTTATTGCTTGTTATTAAAATAATAATTTAAAAAATCAGGTCTTCTAAGCTTAGGTTTCCTCTCTCACACAATCCTCCACATGCATTGTTGTCATCCAGTTCTGTTCTTATCACCCTGTACTACAGAAATAACTTGCTCTTCATTTCTATCCCCAAAGTATCTTGCGTTCTAGCAGCATTCACAAAATTGTAACAGACTACCTTTTTAATCTTATAAGTATGGTGAAATATTCTAATTTTCACAGTCCTTGATAAAGTCTATATTCAAAAAGCCACTTTTCGACGAGGAAAAACATCAAGTCAGAGAATTTTAAAATGGAATTAAACTTTTAGAGATCAGTTTTTCAACTCCCTCACATCTTAAGTGAAATATTTTAATTTTAGAAACTAACTGTCTTTCTCAGGTTCACTCTGTGTTAATTGGAGGGTAGAAACTAAACTTTAGGTTTAATAATTCATATCAATGATATTTTCTCCCCAAATTACAGAATATTTAATACACATTTGATTAAAACAAACCTGAAATGTAGCTTTTTTCTATCCACTTTTCCAAAATGAATTTATGAATCCTGTATTAACTTTGATTAACTGATCCTGTGCAACAAACACTTTTCAGTGTTTTAAAACAACGCTTTGTTTTGCTTAAGACTTATGAGTGTAGTGGAACAGTTGTGGATTTGCTAGGCTTTCCTGAGCTTGGGACTGGTTGGGTTGGCACAGCCTCATGAGATTCAGCAAGGTTCCACTGGACTAGTTTTGACCCCAGTTTGCTTACCTAGGTTAACCTTTATATAGCTTCTCATTTGCATTTCATAATCCAGGCTGAAAGGCATTTTACCACATGGAAAAGGCTGCTATAGAAAAGGGCTAGGCAAGAGTGCCTCAAACTAGCTGTTAAATACACTCATAGCTTCTGTTTGAATAATGGCAAAGGTCGTATCTTTTCAAACCCCATTGTCCAACACAGTTCACACAGCCAAGATCAAAGTTCAGAAGCCAACAATGAAATGAGAAAGCACAGAAAGGGTAAGGAGGAAATAAATAACTGCAACAATAAGAAAAGATACCATATATACACCTAAGATTTTAACTATGATTTTCTAATGCTTACTTCCAAAAATACACACACACTAACTCTCTCTGTTAGTCACTCAGCTTTGTTTGACTCTTTGTGACCCCATGGACTGTAGCCCACCAGGATCCTCTGTCCATGGGATTTTCCAGGCAAGAATAATGGAGTGGGATGCCATTTCTTCCTCTGGGGGATCTTCCCGGCCCAGGGAATGAACCCGTGTCTCCTGACTCTTGTGCATCGCAGATTCTTTCCCTGAGCCACCTGGGAAGCCATGTATACATATATCAAAATTCAGATTTTTTTTTCTGTCCCTCTCCCTTTTCGCTTTCTGTATACATTTATCAGTTCCCTCATATCTGCTAATCACTGTTGTCTTCTATACACATCTGGATTCATGTGTTTCTTCACAAGGGTTCCATTTTTTCCTAAATTTTTTATTCTGTGTCCTAATTCTAAAACTCAGAATGATTTTATTATTCTCTGAACCTCATCCCTAAAAGCAACTTTGCCGGGTGCTTTTAATCTTCAGTTTATTGAGGCATTACTGAAGAACACATTCTTTTTAAATGTAAATTGAGGTGTTCTTCAGTCATTGAGAGCAGTGGGTAGCCTGAAAGCATTGGAAATTCATTTGACTGAGTTGCAAGCATGTATCACTCTTGTTTCTGCATGTTTTGTGAGTAGAAGCAGGAAATTTATTCCACACTATTTTCAGAAAGATAGTTACATAACATACAGTGTTGGAAGATAAAAGAGAGTGTCTATTCTGACAAGTTGGTTTGTATGTTGTCTAGTATAATAAAGATGAATACCCTCTGGGCGGTATTAGCCACTTATTATAAGAAACATTTTTCCAAAACACAAGATTCCTCTCCTTTACTTTAATTTACTGAAAGTGCCTTTTCATACTGTTCATGGGGTTCTCAAGGCAAGGATACTGAAGTGGTTTGTCATTCCCTGGGAATACCAGACAAAGTTACCTGCCTCTTGAGAAACCTGTATGCAGCTCAAGAAGCAACCGTTAGAACCTTAAATGGAACAATGGCCTGGTTCAAAATTGGGAAAGGAGTATGTCAAGACTGTATATTGTCACCCTGCTTATCTAACTTATATGCAGAATACATGTGAAATGGTAAGCTGGATGAAGCACAAGCTGGAATCAAGACTGCTGGAGAAACACTATTAACCTCAGATATGTAGATGGCACCACCCTTATGGCAGAAAGTGAAGAGGAACTAAATAGCCTCTTGATGAAAATGAAAGAGGAGAGTAAAAACAACATTCCAAAAATGAAGATCATGGCATCCGGTCCTACCACTTCACGGAAAATAGCTTAGGAAAAAGTGGAAACAGTGTCAGACTTCATTCTCTTAGGCTCCGAAATCAATGAGGATGATGACTGCAGTCACGAAATTAAAAGACATTTACTTCTTGGAAGAATAGCTATGACAAACCTAGACAGGAGCTGATTTTATGAGCCCAGTTCTTGCAGCTCTCCATACCTAGAAAAATACTAAAAGCCTTCATGATGATGACTGCTCCTTGTAACTAGCAAAGCTTCACAGGACTAGTAGAAACCTTCTGGAAAAAATACGTGCTTGATTACGTATACTCCCCCTTCACCAAAATCACATATAGAGTGACCTCCCCCCTGCCTCCTTGGAGCAGTTTCTCAGAGCTATCTGAGGTGCTGTCTCCCAGGCTGCAATCCTCATTTGCCCCAAACAAAACTTCACTCACAACTCTTACATTGTGCTTTTTTTTTTTCAGTCAGTTATACAATTCAGTTGAACATGAAAATTCACAAAGGAAGACAATATACTAGATCATAAACAAATTTTCAGTAAATTTCAAAGGATTATACACAAACACATATATGCCTAACTGCAGTATTAAGTTTAAAATGTACAATAATAAGATAGCTAGAAACACCAAAATATTTGGAAATTAAGTAAACCTTTTCTAAGGAATTCATGGGTGAGTGAATAATCATATAGATTATTTCTTAATGAATCGTAATAAAAATACAGCATTTCAGAATTTATGTTGCTTCTAAAACATTCCAAATAGGCGAATATATAACTGAAGAACATAAGGAAAACAGTTTAAAATCCATTATTTAATCTTCACCTTTAAAAAGGATAATAAGAAGAGTGCTGCTCCTAAGTCACTTCAGTCATGTCCGACTCTGTGCGACCCCAGAGACGGCAGCCCACCAGGCTCCCCCGTCCCTGGGATTCTCCAGGCAAGAACTCTGGAGTGGATTGCCATTTCCTTCTCCAATTCATGAAAGTGAAAAGTGAAAGTGAGGTCACTCAGTCGTGCCCGACTCTCAGTGACCCCATGGACTGCAACCTACCAGGCTCCNTGTGCGACCCCAGAGACGGCAGCCCACCAGGCTCCCCCGTCCCTGGGATTCTCCAGGCAAGAACTCTGGAGTGGATTGCCATTTCCTTCTCCAATTCATGAAAGTGAAAAGTGAAAGTGAGGTCACTCAGTCGTGCCCGACTCTCAGTGACCCCATGGACTGCAACCTACCAGGCTCCTCCGTCCATGGGATTTTCCAGGCAAGAGTATTGGAGTGGGTTGCCATTGCCTTCTCCAGTAAGAAGAGTAAATGACTAAAAATAAGCAACAGAAAGGAAACAATAAAATAAGGGCAGAAAACTGACAATCTTCAGGGAATTCAAATATGGAAGAAGATGTTTATTTAAAAAAATGAAAAAGAACATAAATAAACAATATCAGAAAAGAAAGAAGGATCCTTATTACATATCTTTTAGGAATTAAATTTGACCTAGTAAAATAAAAATACATTTAAGCTAATTAATTTGAAATGGCTAAACTTCTGGAAAATTACAATGTAGCAAAGTTAAAAATAATAAGAAATAAAACAAATCGAATAGTCCTCATTTATTCAATAAAATTCTTATTTAGATGTGTATAAGAGACAGGAAGAAGATGTTTATTTAAAAAAATGAAAAAGAACATAAATAAACAATATCAGAAAAGAAAGAAGGATCCTTATTACATATCTTTTAGGAATTAAATTTGACCTAGTAAAATAAAAATACATTTAAGCTAATTAATTTGAAATGGCTAAACTTCTGGAAAATTACAATGTAGCAAAGTTAAAAATAATAAGAAATAAAACAAATCGAATAGTCCTCATTTATTCAATAAAATTCTTATTTTTAAATTTTACCACAAACTAACCTGCCTCTTGAGAAATCTGTATGCAGGTCAGGAAGCAACAGTTAGAACTGGACATGGAACAACAGACTGGTTCCAAATAGGAAAAGGAGTATGTCAAGGCTGTATATTGTCACCCTGCTTATTTAACTTATATGCAGAGTACATCATGAGAAACGTTGGACTGGAAGAAACACAAGCTGGAATCAAGATTGCCGGGAGAAATATCAATAACCTCAGATATGCAGATGACGCCACCCTTATGGCAGAAAGTGAAGAGGAACTCAAAAGCCTCTTGATGAAAGTGAAAGAGGAGAGTGAAAAAGTTGGCTTAAAGCTCAACATTCAGAAAACGAAGATCATGGCATCTGGTCCCGTCACTTCATGGGAAATAGATGGGGAAACAGTGGAAACAGTGT
>SJYT01062507.1:791681-831106 GCA_006410635.1 Cephalophus harveyi | reverse complement strand
ATAATATTTGTTTTCTAATTAAATTTACTTTTCCTACTTGTGTTACATTTTTGCATCAACAGTAGCATTTTATTTTTTCTTTGCATTTCATCCTACTAAAGCATTTTCTACATTTATAAAATGTATTAACCATCAGACTTTTTCTGACTCAAACAAATGCTATTCTCTCCATGTATCTGTTAATAGCATAATCTCACCCCAAAATTTTCTTTTATTATACTACATTTATCATTATCTAAAATGAATATATTTTAAATGCACTTGTACAAAGCAAGATGTTTTTCAGTTCCACATTCATGGAATAAATGTTTTCATTTGTGTTTCTAAAGATTTCTGTGATGTTAAGTCTTTTATACTCACATGTCTCTCCAAGTCTTTCATCATGCTAAGGTAAATTGTAACTTACTAAGGAAAGGGATATAGAATTCAATACTTTCAAAAATCTTTTAAGCTTTAAACATCAGTTTAGTCACTTAGTCATGTCTGATTCTTTGCGACCCCATAAATCACAGCACGCCAGGCCTCCCTGTCCATCACCAACCCCCGGAGTTCACTCAGACTCACATCCATCGAGTCAGTGATTCCATCCAGCCATCTCATCCTCTGTCATCCCCTTCTCCTCTTGCCCCCAATCCTGACCAGCATCAGAGTCTTTTCCAATGAGTTAAACTCTTCGCATGAGGTGGCCAAAGTACTGGAGTTTCAGCTTTAGCATCATTCCTTCCAAAGAAATCCCAGGGCTGATCTCCTTCAGAATGGACTGGTTGAAACATATTGTAGTGGAACTCTCATTACTGTATGATGGAACATTAGCATTCTTTATATGGGAAATAGAAACTGCAATTTTTCAACTTTCTGTTCAAGCTACCATGCCAATTTTATTATTTGTATGTTAATATTTTTGTCATAAAACCATTTGTTTCATTAATAGTTCTTCTCCAATAAACTTTTTCTTACCAAATTTCCAAAGTTCTCATTGTTCACGGCAAACCCTTCAGAATCTCTTCATCGCTTGTATCCTGGAAACACACCCACTAAGATATTTCTATTTTTATCACCCATCACCCCTTCTTTGGAACACTGACTGTGAGCCTCTTGGGAGGAGCCCCTTGTGGTCTGTGTAGACCTCTCTTCTTTGTAGAGATGGAGTTAGTCTGGACAATTGCATCTCTTTTGGGTCAACAGGAAGAAACATTAAAATTGATGCAACAGACAGCTCATAGCTGGTGCTAACAGAGATGGTGGCCCTGTGAGCACTTCTCAAAGAATATGAAGCCAGATGGAAGGAAGTCAGTAAAACTCTACCTGTCTCTCCATAATCATAAACAAAACTATACAGCATACCCCTGAAATATAAGGAATAGCAGTCAGTAGATACGGTCAGAGTAATATTTTGAATGCTTTTTTTTCTTATCTCAAATAATTAATCTCATTGATTTTGAAAAATATATTCTAAGAGTTTCTTTTAAATAAAATATCCATAATAATACAGATATTTTGATATTACGCCAAAACATATGTTGCAAAACACCTGACTTTTTATCTTTTATCTATAAGCTGTTCATGGTTGAATATATTGTCTCTGCTTTGGCTGTTAATATTTAAAGCCAACAGAGCTTGTATATCCTGCGCATTGCTGAAGAGTGGTAGGTCCTTGATGACTCATGGGCCTGGATGAGATTTGTACAGCATGGTGCCTTAAGAAAATGAATTCTCTCGCCTTCATCCTCTGATCTACTGCCAGGGCTCCTTGTAGCGAAAAGAAATGAGAAACTAGAAAACACTGAACATCTATTGACTTAGTCCTTCTTAGAACACTTGAGTAGAAAACAGTGTTGAAGAAGTGCAGCATGGATATAGCAGAACCATAGGAAGATATTCAGGAAGGTACAGTTTATCATATAAATTTTCAGGATTCACTCTTGGATTCTATTCACTTCTCATATTAAAAGATTTTATCTCTAACTCAGCAGAGGTACCAAGTTCCAACCACTACCATCTTAACAGCTAAAGGTCCTACCTGAACACTAGACATTAGCTACACCTAATGGTTTCTTTATAAGACTATGGAATAAAACGGGGATAAAAATAATAAGTGTGTAACATATAACATAGTCTTCACATTGTGCCTATCCTTAATGATGGCCTAATTACTAATCATTTATGATAAATCATTTTCTACTACATGTTCAAATTTCCCCTTAATATTTTCTAACACTTTGACTGTAACACCTATTTTGCATGATTATTTGATTGATATCATGATACAAACAACATAAAATTCCTTGTGGGCTTAACTTTATTGGATTTCTTAAGTTTTCCTTTGATAATATCTTGGGCAAGAGAGTAATAAGAAGCACCCTCATTTAATTATCTTTGGTTACAAACACTGTGCTCTGTGTTAAAGTGCAAAAAATTTCACAATCTTCCACTTTTCCTAATATCCACACACTTTTCCATTGTGATATTACAGCTCTGTCCATCAATAAAATTAATTCTTTTCATTATCCCTTGAAAATGGGCTAGCATTTGGAATTGTTTTGGCAATACATAGAACAGAATATTTTATGAGGTTTGAGTTCAGGCCTCAAAATATCTTGCACGGGCTCTGCCCCTCTTCCTGAGAATTTTGCTGAGTTGCCAGTTGAACAAGCCTTCAATAACCTGCTAAAGGATGACAGGCTATGTGGAGAAATAAGATGCCCCAGCCAAAAGTCAGTCAACCCTATACAAGCAAAGCTTACTTGCTGAGAAGTCAACATCAAAGCTGATTTCTAAAGGTGCATGAGTTCAGCTGAGGCCAGAAGAATCATCCATCTGAGACCAAATTACTGATCATCTGAATCATAAGTTTAAAAATTGGATTTTTTAAGCTCTAAATTGTTGTGTTAGTATCTTTGAAAGTTAGTTCCTTAGTTATGTCTGACTGTTTGTGACCTCATGGACTTAGTCTGCCAGGTTCCTCTGTCCATTTAGATCATTATAAATATGCATTTATAATTCTATATTTATAATTAAGAGGGCTTCCCTTGTGGCTCAGTTGGTAAAGAGTCCACCTGCAATGTGGGAGACCTGAGTTTGATCCCTGAGTTGGGAAGATCCCCTGGAGAAGGGAAAGGCTACCCACTCCAGTATTCTGGCCCAGAAAATTCCACGGACTATATAGTCCATGCTGTCACAAAGAGTCAGATATGACTGAATGACTTTCACTTATAATTAAAATATTTATAGGTATTATATTAATATATTATAGTCAATCCCTCTATATTATCTCATTTTCTCCTATTTTATTAGCATCAATCTAAACTTTCCCAGTGGAGAAGGAAATGGGAACCCACTCCAGTACTCTTGCCCAGAGAATTCCATAGACAGAAAAGTCTGGGGGGTGCTACAGTCCATGGGGTTGTAAAGAGTCAGACATGACTGAGTGACTAACACACAAACTTTCTCAGATAGGAAAAATCAATCACTGGTGAAAAGGGTGACCTTAGTCTGTCTGTTGGCTCACTGTTATAAGTTAGCCCCAAATGATGACAACCATTACTGAGTCGCCTTGCAGGAATATTTCAGACTCAAACACCATTTTATTTGGGTACTATATATTTCAGACTTGGGTACTATAAATTTCCAACACCAAAGGTCATGGAGTAGAAAACAAGTTTTCTCCCTTGAGTTATCTGCTATAATAATTGACTGACTGCCAATCCATGCATCTTTGCTTCTGAGGAAACAGCACAATATACTGACCACTGATTTAAGGTATCTGCTCAATAATGTACCACACTCCAATTTTTCCAACCACATACCTCAAGATAGCACCATAACTAAAATTTCTTCAGTATATCAGTCAATCAATCATTCTATTAAGCAAGCAAGTTCTTTATGAGTAAGGGAGCACTAGGTAAGACAACTAAATCCCATGCCATGAGCCCACTACCACACTTCTTTGGTCAGACATGATGTGTGGGAAATACTACACTGATGAATAAAGAATAGTAAAGTTTCATGTGTTTTGGGTCTAAGAAGAGCCTCTTGGAGCAGTGAAGGCAAATTCATACCTAAAATATGCTTCAACACTTATGAGAATAGAACTCTTCTTTTGCATGGTATTAGGAGTCCAATGCAATCGATTTGCAACCTGGTAGTCAGCAGGGGCCACACTGAGATGGTGCCATATCAAGAAAAATCATGGCCAATCTAGTTTGGGCATCAAAGAGGCTTTATAGCCAGATCAGTTTTGGGAAGGAAAGCCCAAGTTTTGAATAATGCATACCCCTATCTCTGAGTGGTTAGAAAAGCAATGAAGTAGTAGCAGCAGATACCATAGAATTCTGGTCAAATAACTCATGCCAATTTGGTTCAAATGGGCCTTCCAAAATTGCTCAGGCCTGGTCTCCTGCATACCACTAACAGGGTGCTGATACACACATCAAATTATGTATTTTATTGGATGGGATACTGTTAAGGTTATTATAGATTATATTGGTTTCTTATTCATTTGGTATACATAACAACTTGGTTTGCCAGCCTCTACTAGAGTCAATTAACAAGTCATAGAAGCTCTTGCGATACAAGAATATGACCTTACTCCAAAACTCTACGTGTCTACCTTGTGTTTTAGCTAAGTTTTGCTGGAGGTTCTGCACAACATTTTTCCCTTTCTCCAACAGTTACAATAATTATTTGGTCATATAAATTGAAGGAAAGCTCACAGGTAACTGCTAAAGTAGCATTACCTGATCCGTGATCAATTGCATCTGGCAGTCTTAGAAATTATTCAGCAAATGTGTTAGGTCTCGCAACTCCAGTATTCCTCTTTCTCCTTGAGAAATGACACAAGGAACAACTATAATTTTAGAATTTTCACACACCACTAGAATGCCCAAACCATCAATTTTATACTCATAGGCAGTTTCTTAGGCAAAGACATACTATAGCTATGAGCATTACTACTGCATATTATTACTGATAGTCTACTGATATTTACCTTAACCTGTGGTTTCTGAGTTAGCCAAATGTGTAAATTAAAAGAAAATGTAGTAGAAATCAGTACCCATGCATCTCTAAAGACTTCAGGTGGCATGTTGACCTCTACAACTCACCCACAAGTGTGACATTGTCTTTGCTTTACTATCCTAGCCAAAGGAAACAGAAATACAAATACAATGACATCCATTTGGACATTTTAACATGATGTCTCTCATTCCATGGGCTTCCCTGGTGGGGATAGTTGTAAAGAATCCACCTGCCAGTGCAGGAGATGTAAGAAACCTGAGTTCGATCCCTGGGTGGGGAAGATTCCCCTGGAGGAGGGCATGGCAATCCACTCCAGTATTTTTGCCTGGAGAACCTCATGGACAGAGGAGCTTGGCAGGCTATGGTCCATAGGATCACAAAGCCTTGGACATGACTGAAGTGACTCAGCATGCACACACATCCTTACTCCATAGTTTTAGGAACCAAAGTGGAAATTCTTTCATGTAGCTAATGTATGTTTCAACTATTCATTTCAGAATTGAAGAAATAATTCTAGACATAAGTCATAGTCCCAGTGAAATGATTTTGACTCAGACCAAGAAACCATTTATCTGATGACTGTCACAAATCTTTATATTGAATGAAAAAATTATATTAAAAAAATTTGTAGCACCTCTTGGGTGACAAAGGTCAGCTTACATTCAGAGCCTATATCTAACAATTCTTAAATGGTTATCAGAATAACCATTTCTATGGACAACTTAGTTTTCTGCTCAGCAGACCTTGGCAGACCTTGAACTGTTCTCACTGCCTATGTCAAGCCATAGTTTGAGAAGCTGAACTTCCACTGAATTTCTAGGAACCCTGAGATTATTTAGGGTTCATAGAAATTAAATAGAAATCCCTAAGCTTAAAACACTTAATTAACTTTATGCGGATGTAGTTTAATTGTGCTAATTGCACTCATGCTGTCCCTGATGGATAGCTATTGTCAATTGGCCACTCCATCACTAGATCCTACTATTCTTGTGACATCAGGATGCCAGTGTCTAGTGTATTATCACACTCAGTCAACTCTGATATATAAAGAGCTTTTCAAGAATGTTGCTCATAATGTTTGGTAATGGAAGGTCCTCCTGGGAGGCATTTTTAGGGGCATCTGAGCAGTGTGCACTTAATATTTCCATGACAGCAATCCTTTTTTCCCATATTTCTAACTCTCCAGGCTCTATATACTTTAATGGCACAAGGAAATTCCAGCATTTCATATTATTAATTAATGTCATTATTTAGGCTGCCTTTGAATGGTCCATTTAGTAGACTACTATTACTTCCAGCTAATCAAATCAATATTTGATAACTCAAATGCCGAGTCCTTCCTTTTCAATGTATTTGATGAAATCAAGTTTTTATTATGTCTGTCTTGGTCTACTGCAGTAGAAAGACTTCCACACATGGTCCCAGTCTTATGTCAATACAAATTGCAAATATCTCATACATCTTTCAATGTCAAGGCCATTTTCTCCTGGACCAGGGCTTATGCTTCCTTATCTGGGATTTATGAGGTTTGACTTTCATTAGGGACTTGAAGACATGAAATATACCATCTAAGGATAACTGGCCTCAGTTTGTTAGGATAATGCCCTGCATGTAGCCATTAAAATGTCTGTATGCAGAGATCAGACTCCTGGGTAGAGGGACAAAGGAAATTCAGAAAAATTTGGAGCTTTTGACTCATTCTCCTCTTCCCCAAATCCTAATGCATTTTCTTAGGGTCTTATCTCTTCTCCATATGTGTAAAGTAGAGACTTTAGAATAAACTGCTTAAAGGAACAGTATGCTTAATTGGTGCTACAGTCCTGCAAGGTTTACAGATTTGTTTCTCAGCTTCAGGTTCTTGTCCTGTTATTACAGGGGCTGAGGGACCCCTGCAAAGCTTCTGGAAATATCTCTGGTCTATACATATTCTTTTTTGTTTGACTGTGCCACCTGTGAGATCTTATTGTACTTCCCCGACTAGGGATCAAACCTGTGCCCTGTGAAGTAGAAGTGCAGAGTCTTAACGACTGGACCACTGGAGAAGTCCTGTCTATGCATATTCTTAATTATACATACATAACTCCTAAATTATCTTTCTCTGTTTTTGCACTCTAGACATGTGTAAAAAATCAAGTGATTTTGTTATAATCATTTTAGTTGCCATAGAAACTAAATATCACAACAACTTGTTCTTTATTATGTCTCCTTCTAACTATAATTCATCTCAAGTTACCACTGGTGATAATTTAATAATTTTGAGACTTCTTATTGTATGGATTAATCCTGTTTGATCCAGTAATGTGCCCTGAATACATGTTTGCCTTCAATATGTAAATAAACGAACATGACTTCATGTTTTCTGTGTTATTTTTAATATGAATTATTACATCAGTCACAATCACAGCTAAGTAAATGCAGTACAATCAAACAAGGATCATTACAAAGGATTAATTTACAAAGATGAGGATGGATTGAGGTTAATCATGAGGATCAATGCACAAACTCAAAGCATGAACTCCACTAGTAGTAGTGGAGTTATTACTGCGTGCAAGTCTGAAGAATCAACGTGAAGGTGAGGTTACTAAATTCAGGATGAGAGGCAAATGGAGTAAGCTACCTTGAGATGAGCAATGACCTCTGCCCAAGGGAGCCAAGAAATTCTAGTCAAACTCACAAGGGGAATTAGGGAAATAAATAGTTGGGCTTAACTGGAAAGCAGAGGGCACAGGAGCCAACTGATATAACTAATTATGGAGGTCACCTTCTAAGGCAGAGAATAAGAAGAAAAAAGGTAGAGAAGGAATCAAGGAGGGAAAATGAAAGGCATTCTGCAAGACTTTATAATATTTTTATTCAAAATAAGTATAATCAGACCTGTCTACAAAATGACTGAGATCACAGGAAAGATTTTGGAAGGCTAGAGTTAATGGTACTTGTAATAAAAATTCACAGTCAGTGTTTTGTACAGGCCTTATATGGGTATCAATACATACACACAAATATACCACACACACACACACATTCACACAAAGTTGTAAAAGAGAGATTGTCAGCACTCCTTGACTAGGATCAGAATCCAGAATTCTGTGTTCTTTACAACATTGTTTGCTGTACCCAAGAGGCAGACTTTATTTCAACATTAAAGGCATGATCACATTGTTTCTCTAAACCTATTTCCACAGATCATTAATTAGTATCATTGCTAACTCTTTCTCAGGAGCAGATGATCTAGCAAAGATATATTTTCCTTGAGAGTAATGACAGAATTGTTGAGAATGCAGGAAGTGTGTAAGTCACTTGCCTTCCACTTCTAGAGCTTCTACATCACCTCCTATGAAGTATGATTCTCCTTTTACCCATATTCAAGACTCAACTCTATTAGGCCATTTTCCCCAGTTTTGTTAGGACTAACAAGCACTTAAAATGCTAGTAATCATTTAAACACTTGGACTTAGTAAGTCTTTAGGCTTAGTATTCTATGTCCTGAATCACATATCTAAACAGATGGAACTTTATCCATCCAAAATATTTAATGCTTAGACATGAGTTATTTATTTTAGCTTATTTTTAACTCAAGTTAAAAATAACTGGTTCTGCTCTCAAGACAGGAACAAATGTCGTTGTCAATTCTGATAGTAGCTTATTAATTAACTCCAAGCATTTGCTGAATATGGACATGATGTCAGACACTCTTCTTGTCAGTAATGATACAATAATGACTAAATAAAAATCCCTGCCCTCATGGAGTGTCCTTTCATGAATATCTGTATTTGTTGACATGCAAGAAAACATGGTATCAAAAGAGATACACAAACTATGTCAGCTGTGGACAAAGACCATACGAAGACCTCACATGAAGAAAGCTTACAAATAAGTAAGTGGGCCCAGGCATTATGAGTAATAGAGAAGAGGTGTCAATGGCATAATTGAGCTTCTATGCAAAGAATACAGAAAAAAATACAGAACAATATAAAAATAGTAAATGAGTGAAAACTATAGTAAAATATTTTTAAAATACACTGTATGTCCATACTCAAAGAAGTTAACAGTTTGGTATATTTGTTTTATTTTCTTTAATATCTATATACATTTCTACATATCTACATATACATATAAAAGTGTGTGTGTGTATATATATATATATATGTAAGTAGACAAAGTGATAGATATATGATAGGTATCCAGCTATCAATATGTGCAATGCAAATAGATATGTTGTTTTTCCAAAGTTTTTTTCTATTATAAACTGTTCTGATTGATATATTTTTGTATCACATTTATTTCCAGACTCAATTAGCTCCTTAGACTAAATGCCTAAAATTAAAAATATGTGGTCAGTGGTACATGCTGCATAATTGCCTACCATAGGCAGATTTTGAATTACTTAACAATTTATTTGGAAGGAACTGGCACCATTATGGGGGCTTCCCTGGTAGCTAGCTGGTAAAGAATCCACCTGCAATGCAGGAGACCCTGGTTAGATTCCTAGGTCAGCAAGACTCACTGGAGAAGGGACAGGCTACCCACCCCAGTATTCCTGGGCTTGCCTGGTGGCTCAGACCATCAAGAATCTGCCTGCAATGCAGGAGACGTGGGTTTGATCCCTGGGTTGGGAATAGCCCCTGGAAGAGGACATGGCAACCCATTCCAGTATTCTTGTCTGGAAAATCCTCATGGGCAGAGGAGCCTGGCAGGGCTACAGTTCATAGGGTTGCAAAAAGCTGGATGTGACTAAGCAACTAAGCACAGCAAAGCACAGCATGACACCTTATACTTCGGAGTTTTTTTTTTTTTTACAATCAAGAGTAGTTCATATTTCAATTTGTTGATTTCTCATGTCTCATGGGTTTCACAGATGGCTCAGTGGTAAAGAATCTACCTGCCAAATGCAGGAGATACAGGAGACACAGGTTTAATCCCTGGGTCAGGAAGATGCCCTGGAGGAGGAAATGGCCACCAATGGCACCCCACTCCAGTCCTCTTGCCTGGAGAATCCCATGGATGGAGGAGCCTGGTAGGCTGCAGTCCATGAGATCACTAAGAGTCGGACACGACTGAGCGACTTCACTTTCACTTTTCACTTTCCTGCATTGGAGAAGGAAATGGCAACCCACTCCAGTGTTCTTGCCTGGAGAATCCCAGGGACGGGGGAGCCTGGTGGGCTGCTGTCTGTGGGGTCGCACAGAGTCAGACACGACTGAAGTGACTTAGCAGTAGCAGTCCAGTATCTTGCCTGCAAAATCCCAGGGACAGAGTAGCTTGCTGAGCTACAGTCCATAGGGTCTCAAAGAGTCAGGCACAACTGCACACACACACACATACACGTGTAAGTCTCATTTATCTGAGTTTTTTATATGTACTTTTTATAATGCTCTTTTTTCATAAATACTTTAATAATTATACTACTATTCTGAATAATTATTCTAACAAATTGTATTAAACAATATAGTAGGATGAGTGCCTCATTGTTTGAGGTATCCACTTATCATTTAATGTGAATTTATTGAATTGATTTATTTGACTTTAATCATTCATCTAGGGAGAGGTTTACATTGATATACATAAAAATGTTTACCATTATTTATGCATACAGATTCATTTCAACAGTTACAAAACAGGTGTTGGAATATGAATAAAGAGTATCAGTTCAGTTCAGTTCAGTCACTCAGTCATGTCTGACTCTTTGCAACCCCATGAATCACAGCACTCCAAGCATCCCTGTCCACCACCAACTCCCAGAGTTCACTCAAACTCATGTCCATCAAGTCAGTGATGTCATCCAGCCATCTCATCCTCTGTTGCCCCTTCTCCTCCTGCTCCCAATCCCTCTCAGCATCAGAGTCTTTTCCAATGAGTCAACTCTTCACATGAGCTGCCCAAAGTATTGGAGCTTCAGCCTTAGCATCATTCCTTCCAAAGAACACCCAGGCCTGATCTCCTTCAGAAAGGACTGGTTGGATCTCCTTGCAGTCCAAGGGACTCTCAAGAGTCTTCTCCAACACCACAGTTCAAAAGTATCAATTCTTCAGCGCTCAGCTTTCTTTACAGTCCAACTCTCACATCCATACATGACCACTGGAAAAACCATAGCCTTGACTAGATGGACCTTTGTTGGCAAAGTAATGTCTCAGCTTTTCAATATGCTATCTAGGTTGGTCATAACTTTCCTTCCAAGCAGTAAGCGTCTTTTAATTTCATGGCTGCAGTCACCATCTGCAGTGATTTTGGAGCCCCAAAAATAAAGTCTGATACTGTTTCCACAATTTCCCCATTTCCCATGAAGTGATGCGACTGGATGCCATGATCTTCGTTTTCTAAATGTTGAGCTTTAAGCCAACTTTTTCACTCTCCTCTTTCACTTTCATCAAGAGGTTTTTTAGTTCCTCTTTACTTTCTGCCATAAGAGTGGTGTAATCTGCATATTTGACCTTATTGATATTTTTCCCTGCAATCTTGATTCCAGCTTGTGCTTCTTCCAGCCCAGCATTTCTCATAATGCATATAAATTAAATAAGCAGGGTGACAATACAGCCTTGGTGTACTCCTTTCCCTATTTGGAACCAGTCTGTTGTTCCATGTCCAGTTCGAACTGTTGCTTCCTCACCTGCATACAGATTTCTCAAGAGGCAGGTCAGGTGGTCTGGTATTCCCATCTCTTGAAGAATTTTCCATAGTTTAGCGTGATTCACACAGTCAAAGGCTTTGGCATAGTCAATAAAGCAGAAATAGATGTTTTTCTGGAACTCTCTTACTTTTTCAGTGGTCCAGTGGATGTTGCCAATTTGATCTCTGGTTCCTTTGCCTTTTCTAAACCCAGATTGAACATCTGGAAGTTCACCATTCACATACTGCTGAAGCCTGGCTTGCAGAATTTTGAGCATCACGTTACTAGTGTGTGAGATGAGCGCAACTGTGTGGTAGTTTGAGCATTCTTTGGCATTGCCTTTCTTTGAGATTGCAACAAAAACTGACTTTTTCCAGTCCTGTGGCCACTGCTGAGTTTTCCAAATTTGCTGGCATATTGAGTGCAGCACTTTAATAGTCCATGTCCAGTTCTAACTGTTGCTTCCTGACCTGCATATAGGTTTCTCAAGAGGCAGGTCAGGTGGTCTGGTATTCCCATCTCTTTCAGAATTTTCCACAGTTTCTTGTGATCCACATAGTCAAAGGCTTTGGCATAGTCAATAGAGCAGAAATAGATGCTTTTCTGGAACTCTCTTGCTTTTTCCATGATCCAGCGGATGTTGGCAATTTGACATCTGGTTCCTCTGCCTTTTCTAAAACCAGCTTGAACATCAGGAAGTTCACGGCTCACATATTGCTGAAGCCTGGCTTGGAGAATTTTGAGCATTACTTTACTAGCATGTGAGATGAGTGCAATTGTGTGGTAGCTTGAGCAATTCTTTGGCATTATCCTTCTTTGGGATTGGAATGAAAACTGACCTTTTCCAGTTCTGTGGCCACTGCTGCATTTTCCAAATTTGCTGGCATATTGAGTGCAGCACTTTCACAGCATCATCTTTTAGGATTTGAAATAGTTCCACTGGGATTCCATCACCTCCACTAGCTTTGTTCGCAGTGATGCTTTCTAAGGCCCACTTGACTTCATATTCCAGGATGTCTGGCTCTAGGTGAGTGATCACACCATTGTGATTATCTCGGTTGTGAAGATCTTTTTTGTACAGTTCTTCCATGTATTCTTGCCACCTCTTCTTAATATCTTCTGCTTCTGTTAGGTCCATACCATTTCTGTCCTTTATTGAGCCCATCTTTGCATGAAATATTCCCTTGGTATCGCTAATGTTCTTGAAGAGATCTCTAGTCTTTCCCATTCTCTTGTTTTCCTCTATTTCTTTGCATTGATTGCTGAGGAAGGCTTTCTTATCTCTCCTTGCTATTCTTTGGAACTCTGCATTCAGATGCTTATATCTTTCCTTTTCTCCTTTGCTTTTCACTTCTCTTATTTTCACAGCTATTTGTAAGGCCTCCCCAGACAGCTATTTTGCTTTTTTTCATTTCTTTTCCTTGGGGATGGTCTTGATCCCTGTCTCCTGTACAATGTCACGAACCACCGTCCATAGTTCATCAGGCACTCTATCTACCAGAGCTAGTCCCTTAAATCTATTTCTCACTTCCACTGTATAATCATAAGGGATTTGATTTAGGTCACACCTGAATGGTCTAGTGATTTTCCCTACTTTCTTCAGTTTAAGTCTGAATTTGTCAATGAGGAGTTCATTATCTGAGCCACAGTCAGCTTCTGGTCTTGTTTTTGCTGACAGTATAGAGATTCTCCATCTTTGGCTGCAAGCAACATATAATGGAACACAAAATTGAAGTTACAATATGAATCAATTCAGAAAACATGTTGCATTAAAACACAAAATACAAGAGAAAATATAAAGTATCACATCATTTATATAAAGTTTGTGAAATGTATGCATTTTTTGTGAATATGTATACATGTAAAATAATAGTATATAGATATGCGTGGAAATGGTGAATGCCAACTTCAGGATACCAGTTACCTCTGTAAAAATAGAAGTGAGCAAAAGGGGCTTCAAATGCGTATGTCATATTTTATTTTGTTTAAAGAACTAAGATTAAAGCCTAAAAATCTAAAAGATTAAGAGGTAGCCAGGCACACAAATGTTTATTATAGTTTTCTGTATCCTTTCTGCCTGCTTGAAATTTTGCTAAAAAGAAAAAATAATAAATTTTGGAGATGGGAAAGTGGACACAGTAAGGATCATGGCTCTGAAGTCAAAGAGGCTAGTAGCTAGAAAAGGAAGAAGGGCCAAACTCCTAATGGAGCCACAAGTTTTGAAATGCTGGCAGGTTAAAGGCCAAGCCATGCCTTTTCATTTTTTATTATCCCCCTCCAGCTTGACAAATAATACTTGGCACATAAGTAAGCATTCAATGAGTTTTGCTGAATGGATGAATGGAGTTGACAGCCAGAACTGCTTCCAAAGTAAGAGTTGGCATCCATAAGATACATAGTTGAACATTCCTTTTTAACAAGGTGGCTCAGAATTTCCTGAATAGATTACTCTGGGGACAATTGCTTCCCTCTCTAAAAAGCCATATCCTCTGACTAAATGGGGATTTCTGCCATGGTAGCTAGCACTGATTACAATTCAGCGTCCTTTCTTGATTAAAACCCTAACATACTTAGATATCTAGGTGTGGTTTTTTTTTTTAAACAGTTTTATTGCAGTTCAATTTACAGCCTCGAATTCAACTATTATAAAGGTATAATTCTATGAGTTTTAATAAATTGAGTTGCACAACTATCATCACACTCCAGTTTTAGAATATTTCTATTATACCAAAAAATAGCCTCATGCTGATCTGCGGTTAATCTCTCCTCCCAATCCTAGTCTCAGGCTACCACTGATTTTCCATCTGTTTCTATAAATTTGCCACATCTGGACATTTCATTTAAATGGAATCCTATCATACGTAGTGTTTGTAGCTAGCTTAGCATGGAGAAGGCAATGGCACCCCACTCCAGTACTCTTGCCTGGAAAATCCCATGGACGGAGGAGCCTAGTAGGCTCCAGCCCCTGGGGTCGCTGAGAGTTGGACGCGACTCAGGGACTTCACTTTCACTTTTCACTTTCATGCATTGGAGAAGGAAATGGCACCCACTCCAGTGTTCTTGCTTGGAGAATCCCAGGGACGGCGGAGCCTGGTGGGCTGCCGTTTATGGGGTTGCACAGAATCGGACACGACTGAAGCAATTAGCAGCAGCAGCTTAGCATAATGTTTTTGAGGTTCATCTATGTTGAAGCATGTTTTAGAATAACGTTTCTTTTTTGCCAAAATTTATTTGATTGTATGGATATTTGCTTATCCATTTATCATGTGATGAACATTTAGGTGGTTACCAGCTTTTGGCTAGTATGAAAAATGCTGCTGTGATAATTTGTATGCATGGTTTTTTCATGTGAGTTCAAGTTTTGATTTCTCCCTCTCTTTTTTCTTTTTAAACACTGACTCTGTTTATTTTATTTTCTTTGCTTCTTTCTTTTTGGCCATGCCAAGCAGCTTGTGAGATCTTAGTTCCCCTACTAGGGTTTGAACCTAGGGCCGTGGCAGTGAAAGTGCCAAGTCCTAACCACTGGACCACCAGAAAGTTCCCTGTTTTCATTTCTTTTAGGTAGATTCTTAGGAAGGGAATGCCTGAGTTGTATGGCAAATTTATCTTTTTAAGAAACTGTTCAACTGTTTTCCAAAGTGGCTGTTACCATTTTACATTCCTTACAACAATGTACAAAGGTTCTAGTTTTTCCCCTTCCTTACTAACATTTGATATTCTCTGTCTTCATAATTATAACCATTCTAGTGGGTGAGAAGTAGTATCTCATTGTGGTTTTAATTTGCATTTCCCTGATGAATCATGGTGTTGAATGTATTTTCATGTGCCTATTAGCATTTAACATGCCTTTTTTTGAGATTTTTTATTCAAGTCTTTAGCTCATTTTTCAAATTGAGTGTATTTTTATATTGAGAAGTAAGAACTCTTTATATATTCTAGGTACAAGTCATTTATCAAATATGTAATTTGCAAATATTTTCTCCCATTCCATAGCTTGTTGTTTTTCATTTTCTTAGTGATATTTTTAACCATCAACATAGTATGTTTCTCTATTTATTTAAGTTTTCTTTTTTATTAACATTTTGTAATAATTGTTATTAATTTTTATTTAATCTCATTATAGTCAGAAAGGGCTTCCCTGGTGGCTCAGATGGTAAAGAATCAGCCTATAATGCAGGAGACCTGGGTTCAGTCCCTGGGTTGGGAAGATCCCGTGGAGACAGGAACGGCTACCCACTCCAGTATTCTGGCCTGGAGAATTCCATGGACGATATAGTTCAGTTCAGTTGCTCAGTCATGTCTGACTCTTTGTGACCCCATGGACTGCAGCACGCCAGGCTCCCTTTCCATCACCAACTCCCAGAGTTTACTCAAACTCATGTCCATTGACTCAGTGATGCCATCCAACCACCTCATCCTCTGTCGTCCCCTTCTCTTCCTGCCTTCAGTCTTTCCCAGCATCAGGATCTTTTCCAATGAGTCAGCTCTTTGCATCAGGTGTCCAAAATATTGGAGCTTCAGCTTCAGCATCAGTCCTTCCAATAAATATTCAGGACTGATTTCCTTTAGGATGGACTGGCTATGCCTTTTCTAAATCCAGCTTGAACATCTGAAAGTTCACATACTGTTGAAGCCTGGCTTGGAGAATTTTGAGCATTACTTTACTAGCGTGTGAGATGAGTGCAATTGTGCGGTAGTTTGAGCATTCTTTGGCATTATCTTTCTTTGGGATTGGAATGAAAACTGACCTTTTCCAGTCCTGTGGCCACTGCTGTGTTTTCCAAATTTGCTGGCATATTGAGTGCAGTACTTTCACAGCATCATCTCTTAGGATTTGAAATAGCTCACTGGAATTCCATCACGTGCACTAGCTTTGTTTGTAGTGATGCTTCCTAAGGCCCACGTGACTTCACATTCCAGGATGTCTGGCTCTAAGTGAGTGATTGCACCATTGTGGTTATCTGGGTCATGAAGACCTTTTTTGTATAGTTCTTCTATGTATTTCTGCCACCTCTTCTTAATATCTTCTGCTTCTGTTAGGTCTATACCATTTCTGTCCTTTATTGAGCCCATCTTTGCATGAAATGTTCCCTTGGCATTTCTAATTTTCTTGAAGAGATCTCTAGTCTTTCCCATCCTATTGTTTCCTCTGTTTCTTTGCACTGATCGCTGAGGAAGGCTTTCTTATCTCTCCTTGCTATTCTTTGGAACTCTGCATTCAGACGAATATAGCTTTCCTTTCCTCCTTTGCTCTGTATAGTCTGTGGACTATATAGTCTCCTTTGGAGTCCTTTGGACTGCAGTCTCCTTTGGACTGTATAGTCCATGGGTTGCAAAGTGTCAGACACAACTGAGTGACTCTCACTCATGCACTCGCTCATAGTCAGGAAACATCTTCTGTATGATTTCAGTTATTTGGAAATCATGGTACTTGATGGTCTTTGTTAAGTTATGTATTCTTGCCAGTTTTCTATTCGTTCTACTGGTTACTGGGAGAAGAATGCTGAAGGCTTCAACTCTAGCTGTGGATTTGCCCAAATCTTCTTTCAGTTCCATCGATTACAGCTTCTTTTATTTTGAAACTCTATTGTTAAGTACATACCACCTTTAGGATTGATTGCTTTGTCTTCTTAGTGTGTTGACTCTTTTATTATTATATAACACCCCTCCCTTGCTTTGAAATCTATTTTGTTGGCTATTGATAAAGCTTCTCCAGCTTTCTTTTGACTATGTTGGCATCATAAATCTTTTTTCCATCTTTTACTTTTTACCTACCCATATCATTTTACTTAAAGTAAGTTTCTTACAGACAGTATATAGTTAAATTTTGTTATTTTATTCAATCTGACAATTCTTTTAATGACTGTGCTTAGACTATTTACATATAGTATAATTACTGATATAATCAATTTTAGGTCTACAGTTTTACTACTAATTTCTTTTTGTGCTCACTTTTTGTTCCACTTTTGTTTTATCTCTCCTACCTTTTCTTTTTTGACTTTTATTTTTTAGGATTCCACTTTAATTAAAATTCATTGGATGTTTGGTTACATTTCTTTATAGTCTTCTTAGTAATATATTCTAGGGATTAACATAACATATCCCCAATTTTTCACAATATTCTTAGAATTAATATTTACTACTTCAAGCAGAATGGAGAAACTTTACCATCATATAAATCTCTACCCTTCCCACTTTATGATGTAGTTGTATATAATGCACTTGCATGCACTGAAAACCCCACTCAACAATACTGTAATTTTTGCTTCCAACTATCATGTGTACTTTAACAAAGTTAAGGGGAGAATACTCTACCAATTTATCCAGATTTACTGTGTCTATCATTCTTTCTCCATTCCTGAAATTTCAAATTTCCATCTAGTATCCTTTTCCTTACACCTAAAGAATGTCCTTAGCATTTCTTTTCTTTCTTTTTAGTTCTGCCTGTTTATTGCTACCAATCCATCTCCCTCCACCCCCACTCCTGCTTGCAGGCTCAGTTATCTGACCCCCATGGACTTCATCCCACCAGGCTTTTCTGTCCATGGACTTTTCCAGGCAAGAATCCTGGAGCGGGTTGCCATTTTCTCCTCCTCATTTAGCATTTCTTTTCGAGAAAGTCTGATGGCAGCAAATTTCAATTTTCTTTCACTAGTGAATTTCACCTTTATTCCTAAAGGGAATTTCTACTGGATATAGAATTTTAGGTTGATAGTTCTTTCCTTTCAGCACAGTAAAATCTTTGTATCAGCAACTTCTGGCCTCCATAGCTTTTGATAAGAAATCTGAAGTAATTCAAATCATTTTGTTTTCCTATATGTAATTCATTGTGTTTTTTTTTTTTTTAAGAATTATTATTATTTTTTGACAGCTCTGGGTCTTTGTTGCTATGTGTGGGATTTCTCTTTCAGGAGGGAGGGCCTGTATGCCCATGGCCGATTCTTGTTGGTTTATGGCACAGGCCATCAAAAAAAATCTGTTTTAGTAAAAGTCATTTAATTTTAAAATTTCCTCCTAATCACTGCTTTGGCTGAATACTACAAATTTTACATGATGTATCATCATTATCAAGTTTGAAGTTTTCTAATTTTCATTATAATTTTTATTTTGATCCATGTTAATTAACCATGTTGTTTAATTTCCAAATACTTGGAGATCTTCCAGATGCCTTTTGATTCTATTTTAGTTATAGTCAAGGAACATAGTCTATATCACTACTACTTTTTATTTATTTGTGCCTTTCTTTATTTATTGTGCCTTATTCTATGGCTCACTTGTGATGAATGGTCCATGTGCACATGGAAAGAGTGTATTCTGCAGTTGTTCAATGCAGTGTTCTATAAATGTGAAAAGATTGAGTTGGTTGACAGTATTGTTCAAATATCTTATTTTTGCTGATTTTCTATTTGTTTTGTTCATTCTTGAGAGAGGAATGTTAATCTCCAAATATAATTAAGAATCTTAATTTTTTCTTTTTGTTCTACCAGTGTTTTTGTATGTGTATGTTGAAGCTGTTATTAATTGCACACATATTATGATTATATGTCGTCTTGATGAAGTGATCTTTTTTTTAAATTAATTTAATTTTGACTACGCTGGGTCTTCATTGCTGTGCACTAGCTTTCTTTCAGAGAAGGCAATGGCACCCCACTCCAGTACTCTTGCCTGGAAACTCCCATGGACGGAGGAGCCTGGTAGGCTGCAGCCCATGGGATCGCGAAGAGTCGGACACAACTGAGCGACTTCCCTTTCACTTTTCACTTTCATGCATTGGAGAAGGAAATGGCAACCCACTCCAGTGTTCTTGCCTGGAGAATCCCAGAGATGGGGGAGCCTGGTGGGCTGCCGTCTACGAGGTCGCACAGAGTTGGACACGGATGAAGTGACTTAGCAGCAGCAGCAGCAGCTTTCTTTAGTTGTGGTGAGCAGGCGCTTCTCCTCTTTGTGGTGTGCAGGCTTCTCATTGCAGCGTACAGGCTACTCAGCGTGGTGACTTCTGTTGTGAAGCACAGGCTCTAGGTGCATGGGATTCAGTAGTTGCAGCATGCGGGCTCAGTAGTTGTAACTCACAGGCTCCAGAGCGTGGGCTCAGGAGATGTGGCACGTGGGCTTAGCTGGTCTGTGGCAAGTGGAATCTTCCTGGACCAGGGGTTGAACCTGTGTCCCCTGCATTGGCAGCCGGATTCTTATCAACTGTGCCACCAGGGAAGTCTATTGATCCTATTATCATAAAATATAACTTCTATCTCTGGTAATCTCCCCCTGAAGTCTATTGTTTGATATTAACATAGACATTTCAGTTTTCATAAGAATAAAGAATCCGCCAGCCAATTAGGAGATGCAAGAGACACTGCTTCAATCCCTAGGTTGGGAAGATCCCCTGGAGTAGGAAGTGGCAACTGGTTCCAGTGTTCTTGCCTGGAAAAATTCATGAACTGGGGAGCTTGGAGGGGTACTGCCCATGGGGTCACAAAGAGTCAGACATGACTGAGCAACTAGCTCTAGATAACTACATAACTAAGTTTTCATAAGATTAGTCTTGCATGGTATATGTATTTCTGTCATACTTTTAATCTCTCTGGGTCATTTATTTTTTGGGAATCTCTGAGATGGCATAAGTTTGTTCTTGATTTTTAAACTCTAGTTTGACAACCTCTGTTATTTAATTAGAATATTTTATCATTTACAGTTAATGTAAGTTTAGCGATGGCTTGTTTTAAACCCACCATCTTGCTATGTTTTTCTATTTCTTTTTTATGTTCTTTGTTTTTGTCCTCCTCCATCCTTGCCTTTTCTGGATTATTATTTATTAGTGTTTTCCAGTATTCAGCTTTATCTCTATTATTTGATTATTAGCTATATATATTATTTATCTTCTATTGTTAATGGTTCCTCTAGAATGTACAGTGTTCATCTTTGAGCCATTATAATCTACCTTCAAATAATACAAATTCACATATAATTTAAAAAATTGTAATAGTTTATTTTCACTCCCCTCTATGCTTTCTGCTGCTGTTCACATCCATTTAACATCTACATGCATCATAAACCCTACAGTACATTGTTATTTTGTTTCTTGAAACAATTATTTTTTAGAAAATTAACAAATAAGGACAGTCTTTTACATTTACTTCCATATTTACCATTTCTAGTACTCTTCATTTTTAAGTCCTTCTTTTATTCATTTATACTACTACCTGACATCATTTCTTTCAGCCTCAGTTCAGTTCAGTCGCTCAGTCGTGTCCGACTATTTGCGACCCCATGAATTGCAGCACGCCAGGCCTTCCTGTCCATCACCAACTCCTGGAGTTTACTCAGACTCATGTCCATCAAGTCGGTGATGCCATCCAACCATCTCATCTTCTGTTGTCCCCTTCTCCTCCTGCCCCTAATCCCTCCCAGCATCAGAGTCTTTTCCAAGGAGTCAACTCTTTGCATGAGGTGGCCAAAGTATTGGAGTTTCAGCTGGAGTAGCATCAGTCCTTCCAATGAACACCCAGGACTGATCTCCTTTAGAATGGACTGGTTGGATTTCCTTACAGTCCAAGGGACTCTCAAGAGTCTTCTCCAACACCACAGTTCAAAAGCATCAATTCTTTGGCGCTCAGTTTTCTTCACAGTCCAACTCTCACACCCATACATGACTACTGGAAAAACCAAAAGCTTTGACTAGATGGACCTTTGTTGGCAAAGTAATGTCTCTGCTTTTTAATATGCTGTCTAGGTTGGTCATAACTTTCCTTCCAAGGAGTAAGCGTCTTTTAATTTCATGGCTGCAGTCACCATCTGCAGTGATTTTGGAGCCTAAAAAAATAAAGTTTGACACTGTTTCCACTGTTTCCCCATCTATTTGCCATGAAGTAATGGGACCAGATGCCATGATCTTCGTTTTCTGAATGTTGAGCTTTATCTCTGCCTTGTCTAAAACCAGCTTGAACATTTGGAAGTTCACGGTTCACATATTGCTGAAGCCTGGCTTGGAGAATTTTGAGCATTACTTTACTAGCATGTGAGATGAGTGCAATTGTGCGGTAGTTTGAGCATTCTTTGGCATTGCCTTTCTTTGGGATTGGAATGAAAACTGACCTTTGCCAGTCCTGTGGCCACTGCTGAGTTTTCCAAATTAGCTGGCATATTGAGTGCAGCACTTTCACAGCATCATCTTTCAGGATTTGAAACAGATCAACTGGAATTCCATCACCTCCACTAGCTTTGTTCGTAGTGATGCTTTCTAAGGCCCACTTGACTTCACATTCCAGGATGTCTGGCTCTAGGTGAGTGATCACACCATTGTGATTATCTTGGTCATGAAGATCTTTTTTGTACAGTTCTTCTGTGTATTCTTGCCACCTCTTCTTAATATCTTCTGCTTCTGTTAGGTCTATACCATTTCTGTCCTTTCTTGGGCCCATCTTTGCATGAAATGTTCCTTTGGTATCTCTAATTTTCTTGACGAAATCTCTAGTCTTTCCTATTCTCTTGTTTTCCTCTATTTCTTTGCATTGATTACTGAGGAAGGCTTTCTTATCTCTCCTTGCTATTCTTTGGAACTCTGCATTCAGATGCTTATATCTTTCCTTTTCTCCTTTGCTTTTCACTTCTCTTTTTTTCACGGCTATTTGTAAGGCCTCCCCAGACAGCCATTTTGCTTTTTTGCATTTCTTTTCCATGGGGATGGTCTTGATCCCTGTCTCCTCTGACCATAGTTCATCAGGTACTCTATCAGATACTTTCTTTTGCCATGTCTTCAAGTTCACTGCTCTTTCTTCTCTGTATTCCTGTCTGCTGTTAAATCTGTGCTAAGTGCTAGGTTGCTTCAGTGATGTCCGACTCTTTGAGACCTTATGGACTGTAGCCCACCAGGCTCCATGGGATTCTCCAGGCAAGAATACTGGAGTGGATTGCCATGCCCTCCTCCAGGGGGATCTTCCCGACCCAGGGATGGAACTTGCATCTTTTAGGTCTTCAGCCTTAGCAGGTGGGTTAGTGCCACCACTAGTGCCACCTGGGGAAGCCCACTGTTAAATGTACCCAGTGAAATTTTTAATTCATATAATTTGTTTTTGGATCCCAGGAATTTTATTTGGTCCTGTTTGCAGTTTCCATTTTTTAAATTGAGATTTCCTAACTTCCCTTTGTTGTGTTGATCTGTTTCTTAATCTAGTTGACACGTTATAATAGTTTAATAAATATAATACAACAGTTTATAATACTGTTTTAAATTCCTTGTTGATATAACATTGTTTCCATCATTTGGGGGTGTATTTCTATTGATTAATTTTTCTTTGGGTTATAGATCATACTTTCCTTCTTCTTTCACATATCTAGCAATTTTTTATTGTATGATGGACATATAATGGGCGCCTAGATTTTTTTTTTTAACTTCTATGAAAGAGTTTTAGATTTTTCTCCATCTGTCATGGAGTTAATTTCCTTGGGAATTAGCTTATTGCTTTGAGACTTACTTTTAAGCTTTGTAGCATGAGTCTAGAGAAACTTTTACTCTAGGGCTAGATTACTCCTTCTCCGAAGATGAAATCTTTCTGAAACCTCTATCAAGGCATCACTTTTTGTAAAGTGTTTTAACTCTGATCTCCCCTGGTGGCTTAGATGGTAAATAATCTGCCTACAATGCAGGAGACCCAAGTTCTATCCCTGAGTCAGGAAGATACCCTGGAGAAGGGAATGGCTTATTCTTGCCTGGAGAGTTCAGTCTTAGTTTGCATTTGGACTTCTCCATGGCTCAGATGGTAAAGAATCTGCCTGTAATACAGGAGACCCAGGTTCAATACCTGGGTTGGGACAATCCTCTCGAGAAGGGCATGGTAACCCACTCCAGTATTGTTGCCTGGAGAATCCCATGGACATAGGAGTCTGTCACAAAGAATCAGACATGACTGAGCAGCTCACATTTCACTTCAAACTTGAATATCTCCTAGTCCTGGACGAGTTCAGTAATCACTTAGCTTACAGTTAACTGGTATCTGTTGATTCCCCAATGACTGTTCTTTGCCTATCCTCTTGGAGTCTTGTCCCGTGCATGCATAGTTTAGTATTGGGCCAAAGACTCAAGAGAGTCCTGTGCAGACTTCTGGAGAAGCTTTTGGCTTCACTCCTTTATTTTTTGTACTTTCCCCCATACATTCCAGATAACTAAGTATTTACGAGCTCTGATTTCTGTCTTTTTAAGTCAGAGAGACAGCTGTGCTCTTTTTAGACTACCATTCCTTACACCACAGTCCAGAAATTAACTCCAGATAGAAAGAGAGACCATATGGGGCTCACCTTAATATTTTTCCTTCTCTCTAGCAATATCACAGTCTTGTATTTCTTGTTATGCAATATCTGAAAATAGTTATTTCATGTATTTTTTCAGTTTTTTAGTTGTTTACAGCAGGGGACTGGTTGAATATCAGTTCCTGTCATAAATCCTTGAAATATAATAAACATAATATGTAGAAACATTAATCTTTGGCTCTCAGTTGATTTTATATTTTAATTTTGAGGTAATAGAAATATTTTGCAATGATTTGTATACCAAAACATGGTAAATTTTATTGTGTGTAAATTATACCTCAATAAAATTCATAAAAAAGACAAAACAAAGACTTTTGAGTTAAAGTTATATTAGTAAATATTTCAGGCACACAAAAATAAATAGAGAAATATATAGGAAATGCCCCTATGACTATCATTCTGATTATAAAATAAGACAATACAAATACCAGAAATTCCCTCTTAATCCTTTTCTCCCCTGCAAGGTTAATCACTATCTTGAACATTGTGTTTATTATCCTACTAATGCTTGTTTTTATCATTTTGCTTCATATACATATATGTAAATGTGGGTTTCCCTGCTGGCTCAGTGGTAAAGAATCTGCCTGCCAATGCAGGAGATGTGAGTTTGATCCCTGGGTTGGGAAGATCCCCTGGAGATGGAAATGACTACCCACTCCACTGTTCTTGCCTGGGAAATCCCATGGACAGAGGAGGTTGGCGGACTACAGTCCATGGGGTTGCAAAAGTGTCAGACACAACTTAGTGACTAAACAACAGCTGTATATATATATACATATATATATATATATATACACACACACACAGACACATAATTACATTACATAAATATAATTATGTCTGTATAAATATAATAAATATAAACACATACACACATGTATGTATGTATACACACATATATGTATGTATGTATACACACATGTATGTATATACATGTGTGTGCATATGTATGCACATATACACATATGTATACACATATATACACATATACACATATGTATACATATATATAATTTTACTTTGTATCTTAACCAATATGTTATTGTTTTCACTACTTTTAAACCTGACTAAATTTCATCCATCTAGCTGTTTTTAAATGATGTGATACTATATAGGCAAACCCACAGACATATTTATATAACTTCTAGCCTTGGGCCTGTACAGAAATGCACAAAGTATACCAGACTCTACATTTGAATTAACTACTCTTCCCTCAGGAGAGAAAGCCAAGAAAATCACTGTCATTTATTCCTCTGTCCAGGGGGGGAAACATTAGTGAACACTCGCTCTTGGCAAGTAGCATGAAAGGCAATTTGCAAGGCTGGCCTTTTTCCAACAGCTGTAGTAAAGACTCATGTGTCGAGGGGTGATGAGAGTTTGGCCGCTCCCATTTGCCCTGAGTCAGCAGGCCTACTGGTGCCTGGTGTCAGCATTTTCGATAGTGGCTGCTGGACACTCTCCTGCTTTCTGCTGGATGGAAGTGAGTGTCTCAAGAAAACTGATTCTAGTGTTCAAATCCAGGCTGGACCATTACCTCTGTGAATATTATTAATTCCTTAATGACGGTCAGAAATACCTGTGATTCCTTCCCATATGACTCCTTTTTATGAGGTTCAGCCCACATCGTACCCATCCTTTGAGGCACAGGCACAAATGGCATCTCTTTCCTCATCCGAGACCCCATTCCCCAATTCAAAATGATGGCTGCTGCTTTTGGCATTTATCTGTGCCTCTTTTATTGTTTTCTCCATGTGCTGTATTTATTTCGGTATCTGTTTTGTTTCCTCTATGAGTCACCAACCTGCATGTGCCAATTTCTCTTTATATCCGTCCATTTGCCTCTGACTCTTACTCTCACTCTCAGTGCTGAGTGAAAATTTTAACATAGCTGTCTATTGAATGAATGACTTCAACAGATACTAATTTTTTGTTTCATTTTTCACACCATTAAAACTACAGAAATACACGGAAGTACTCTGTATACAACCACACATTTGTATTCTGTAGTTTAATCTATAATTCCACACTTTTGGCTCAAGTAACTCCCCCAAAATAAGTCAATTCCTGCAATCACTAGCAAGACCACAGCTCATAAACACAGCCAGATTTTCCAGAATGAGTTTTATTTTCTCATAACCTTTGCTTATTCTAAGTAGAGTTTCAGTTCCTTTCTCATTATTCTTTTGAGCTATAACAACTCCCTCCTCTGTCCATTTCTTGATTCCCCAACAGGTCAGTTTTGATCACTAGTGAAAGAAAGAAAGTGAAGTTGTTCAGTCATGCCTGACTCTTTGCGACCCCATGGACTGTAGCCTACCAGGCTCCTCTGTCCATGGGATTTTCCAGGCAAGAGTACTGGAGTGGGCTGCCATTTCCTTTTCCAATCACTAGTAGAGTGGTTAAATTTCCTGAAATGCCACACGCTGAGCCAGAAGTTCTAAACAGAAACAAGAGGGACATCAAACGAAAAGCCTGTTTTCAAAGTTCCCAGTCCACATGAAATTCAGAAGCACTAACTTCTTTGAAGGTTAAGGAAAAATTCAATCAGAAAAAGTGATGAAAAGCATGTCTGCATTAGCACACAACCACACACACTCATACTCACACTTTTTTGCACATATATTTTTCTTTTTACTTAAAGCCAAGGATAATAAATTTCTGAATCATTCATGAAATCATTTCCTTCAGTTAGAATGTGTGGAATTTCCATTAATAAGTAAATAAGGAAGTAACATTATTTATAATTTTTACTTTATAAAATATATCTTGTCAAAATCATTTTAAAATCACATAAAACTAAAATACTTATAAATAAAAACTCAGGAGTGTCTCCCTCTCTTCCTCTCTCAGTTCTTTTCCTCAGAGACAACCACCAGCACCCCTTCTGATTTGTATTCAACTATTTCTTCTAGTTTCCACCTCTATTCTAAATATTAAAATTTTATTTTTATTTTCTACTTTCTCAGTTTCAGACATTATCTTTTTTTTTTAATGGAAGTTGAAAACTTAGCACGTTTACTTATGCACATGCCCCTTTTCTTCCTCCGTATCCTCTCCATGTAGGTATATCACAGATTTCAGTGTATTAATTTGCAGTGTTTGTCTTACTGTCAGTATTACGTCAGTATTGTTCACTTCTGAGTCAAGTACTGTTTTATGAATGAGTTTATTTACTGTCCTAACTTTTTCCAGTTTATGTGATGTAAAATTGACAAGTGTTGTATATATTTAAGATGTACAACAAGATGCTTTGATATACGTATTCATTTTGAAATGATTACCACAATCAAGCTAGTTAACGTACCAATCATCTCATATAGTTACCTTTATTTATTTTTGGTGAGAGCACCTGAGATCTATTTGTTGCTGTTCAGTCGCTAAGTCATGTCTGACTCTTTGCAACCCCATGGACTGCAGCATGCCAGGCTTCCCAGTCCTTCACCATCTCCCAGAGTTTGTTCAAACTCTTGTCCATTGAGTCAGTGATGCCTTCCAACCATCTCATCCTCTGTCACCCCTCTCTCCTCCTGCCCTCAATCTTTCCCAGCATCAGGGTTTTTTCAAGTGAGTTGAATTTTCACATCAAGTGGCCAAAGTATTGTAGCTTCAGCATCAGTCCTTCCAATGAGTATCCAGGACTGATTTCCCTTATGATTGACTAGTTTGATCTCCTTGCAGTCCAAGGGACTCCCAAGCGTCTTCTCCAGCACCATAATTTGAAAACATCAGTTCTTTGATGCTCAACCTTCTTTATGGTTCAACTCTCACATCTTTACATGACTACTGGACAAACCATAGCTTTGACTATATGAACATTTGTTGGCAAAGTGATGTCTCTGCTTTTTAATACGTTTTCTAGGTTTGTCATAGCTTTTCTTCCAAGGAGCAAGCATCTTTTAGTTAGCTTGATGCAAAAGTAATTGTGGTTTTGGACCCTAAATTGTAAGTCCTTATAACTAGGCTCAAACACATCTTTATTAAGCAAAATAGGAACCATTACAATCAATCCATTTTTGCCAATGAGAAATGTATATTTGTTCCTATAGCATAAAAATCCTTGCTTTGGGATTCAATATACTCTTAGAAAGTATTTTCTGCATCCTGCTGGTTGTGGAAGCATTTTCCCTGCAAAAAGTTGTTGAGATGCTTAAAGAAGTGGTAGTCAGTTAGTGAGAGGTCAGATGAATAGGGCAGATAAGGCAAAACTTCATACCCCAATTCCTTCAACTTTTGAAGCTTTGGTTGTACAAGGTGTGAGAAGAATTGAGTCCTTTCTGTTGACCAGTGCCAGCTGTAGGTGTTGCAGTTTTCAATGCATCTCATTGATTTGCTGAGCATACTTCTCAGATGAAATAGTTTTGTTGGGATTCAGAAAGCTGTAGTGGGTCAGACGGGTAGCAGACCACCAAATAGTGACTATGATCTTTTTCTGGTGCAAGTTTGGCTTTGGGAAGTGCTTTGGAGCTTCTTCTTGGTCCAACCACTGTGCTGGTGTTGCTGGTTGTTGTGTAAAATCCACTTTTCATCACATATCACAATCCAATTAAATGATTTGTTATTGTTGCATAGAATAAGACGAGACTTCAAAACAATTTTTTTGATTTGTGGTCAGCTCATGAGGCACCCACTTATCGAGCTTTTTTACCTTTCGTTTTCCTCAAATGCCTAATGAACATAGAATGGTCAGCACTGAGTTCTTTGGCAGTTTCTCGTATAGTTGTCAGAGGATCAGCTTTGATGATTGCTCTCCACTGGTCATTTGTCAACTTCTGATGGCTGGCCACTATGTTCCTCATATACAAGGCTCTCATCTGCTTTGCAAAACTTCTTGAACCACCAGTGCACTGTATGTTTATTAGCAGTTCCTGGTCCTAATGTGTTGTTGATGTTGCAAATTGTCCCTGCTGCTTTATGACCCATTTTAAATATGAATACGAAAATCACTCCAACTTACTTTTTGGCTTACATCATTTCCCTAGTCTAAAATAAATTTAAAATAAATAGCAAAAAACATAAAGTGAGAAATGGGAATTAAAATGATATATAACATAACCACATTTATTTAAGAATGTATTCCAGTATCAAACAGCAAATTTCAACAATGCAAAAACTTCTATTACGTTTGCACAAAACTCATACTCTCTTAGCAAATTTCAAGTATTTAGTACATTTTTAGCAATAGTTACCATGCTGTACATTAGGTCTCCAGAACTTGTTCATCTTATGTTTGAAAGTTTATACCCTTTGAGCAACATCTCCCCTTTCTCCCCATCCCTCACCCACTTGTAATCACCATTTTATCCTGTTACCATGTTATTGTAAGTTGAGCATTTTAAGATTTCATGTATAAGTGATGCCATACAGTGTTTGTCTTCCTATGTCTAGTTTATTTCACTTATCATAGTGTGCCCTGGGCTTATCCACGTTGTTACAAATGGCAGGATTTCTTTTTTATGGGTGGATAATATTCCATTATACACACACACATATATACATGCATATTACATTATATTTATTCATTCATTCATTAATGGACACTTGGATTGTTTCCAATCTTGGCTACTGTGAATAATGCTTCAGTGAACATGGGTGTGAAGATATCTCCTTTAGATGGTGATTTTATGTCCTTTTAATAAATACCCAGGAGTAGGATTTGCTGGATTGTAATTTTTTTGAGGAACCTCTACACTGTGTTCCATAGTGACTGCACCAATTTACATTCTCATCAATGGTGAATAGGGTTCCTTGTTCTCCACATCCTGATACATGTTACTTCTTGTTGATAATAGCCATCTTAACAGATATGATATCTTATTATGATTTTGATTTTCATTTTCCTGATGTTTAGAGATATTGAGCACCTTTTCATTAACCTTTTTGCTATTTGTATTCTTTTTTGAAGAAATGTCTGTTCAAGTCCTTTGCCCATTTTTAAATCAGGTTATTTTTCTATTAATTTGTATGAATTCCTTATATATTTTGGACATTAATACCTTATGGAATATATGACTTGCAAATATTCTCTCCTATTCTGTAGTCTGCCTTTTCACTTTTTGTTTTTTATTGCCTTTTCACTTTTGCTGTGCACAAGCTTTTTGCCTAGATATAGTCCTGCTTGTTGATTTTTGCTTTTGTTACCCAAGCTTTTGTTGTCAAATCCAAAAAGATCACTGCCAAGACCAATATTAAGGAGCTTCTTCCCTATGTTTTCTTCCAGGAGTTTTATAATATCAGGTATTATGTTTATGTCTTTACTCCATTTTGAGTTAATTTTTGTGAGTAGTGTAAGACTGGGGTCCAATTTTCCTGCATATGGTCATCCAATTTACCTAGCACCATTAGTTGATGAGGCTATTCTTTCCCCATTGAGTGTTCTTGGCTCCCTTGTCAAATATTAATTGTTCATATATGCAGGGACTTATTTCTGTTTATTCTGTCATTGGTCTATGTTTTTATATTTATGCCAGTATCATATTGTTTTAATTACTACAGCTTTGTACTATGCAGGGACTTCCCTGATGGCTCAGTGGTAAAGAATCTGCCTGCAGTGCAGGTGATGCAGATTCGATCCCTGGGTCAGGAAGATCCCCTGAAGAATGAAATGGCAGCTCACTCCAGTATTCTTGCCTGGAGAATCCCATGGACAGAGGAGCCTGGTGGGCTACCATTCATAGGGTCTCATAGTCAGACATGGCCGAAGCAACTGAGCACACAGAGGGTCTCTGACTTATAATTTTTCAAGTTTATAACAGTGCAAAAGCAATACTCATTCAGTAAAAACCATACTTCACATTTTGAATTTTTATATTTTCTAAGGCTAGCAATACGCAGTTCAATACTTTCTCATAGTGCCAGGTATCAGTAAGCCACAGCTCCTATTCAGCCATAGAGTCTTGAGAGTAAACAAATGATATATTTGCAACCATTCTGTATTCATACAACCACTTTTTTTTCACTTTCAGTATGGTATATAATAAATTACATGAGGTGTTTAACACTTTATTATAAAATAGACTTTGTGTTTGATGATTTTGCCCAACTATAGGCTAATGTGGGTTTCACTGGTAACTCAGACAGTAAAGAATCTGCCCGCAATGAGGGAGACCTGGGTTCAATCCCTGGGTCAGGAAGATCCCCTGGAAAAGAGAATGGCTACGCACTCCAGTATTCTTGACTAGAGAATCCCATGGACAGAGGAGCCTGGCGGGCTTCACTCTATAGGGTTTCAAAGAGTTGGACACAACTGAGTGGCTAAGACACACACAGGCTAGTTAAGTGTTCTGAGCATGCTTAAAGTAGGCTAGGCAAAGCTGTGATGTTCAGTAGGTTACATGGATTAAATGCATTTTTGACTTATGATATTTTCTACTTACAGTGGGTTTGTTGGAATGTGACCCATCATAAGTTGGGGAAGATCTGTAGTTTAAAACCAGAAACTGATGCGTCTGGTTTCATTCTTCTTCTTCATGATTGCTTTGACTATATTCAGGGTCTTTTATGATCCCATAAAAATCTTAGGATCATTTTCTTCTGTTTCTGTTAAAGATGCCATTGGAATTTTCATAGAGATTATGTTGAATCTGCAGTCCACTTTGGGTAGTTTGGACATTTTTACAATATTCTTCTCATCCATGAACATGATATCTTGCCATTTGTGTCTTCTTCAGTTTTTTTTTATGAAAGTCTTGTACAGTCATTGTACGGATCTTTCACTTCCTTGGTTAAATTTATTCCTAAGTGTATTATTTTTTTGAAGCTATTGTTAATGAGATGGTTTCCTTTATTTCTTTTACAGATAGTTTGTTTTAGTATATAGAAGCACAACAGGTTTCTGTATGTTGATTTTACACCTTCAAGTTTATTGCATTTGTTGATTGGTTCCAATAGGTTTTTGGTTGAGTCTTTAGGATTTTTTAACATAGAGTTATGTCACTGCAAATAATGGCAATTTTACTTTATTGTCACCAATTTGTATGCTGTTTATTTCTTTTTAGTGCCTATTTACTTTGGTTGTGGCTTTCAGTATGGCGTTGAATAAGAGTGCTGAGAATGAGGGATCTTAGAGCAGAAGCTTTCAATTTTTCACCAGTAAGTGAATTGTTAGCTGGTTGATTTGTCATATATGGCCTTTATTGTGTTGAGATATATTCCTTTCAAACCCAGTTTGTTGAGACTTTTTATTATGAAAGGGTTTTTCTGTATCTGTTGAGATGATACTGTGATTTTTATCTTTCATTCTATTTAATATGATGAATCACATTTATTGACTTGAGTATGTTGTACCATACTTCTTGTTGTGTTGAGTCTCTCAGTCCACGTCTGACTCTGTAGCCCCATGGACGGTAGCCTGCCAGGCACCTCTGTCCATGGAATTTTTTAAGAGAGAATACTGACGTGCGCTGCCATTTCCCTCTCCACAGGGATCGAGCCTGTGTTTCTTAAATCTCCTGCAGTGGCAGGCGGATTGTTTACCACTAGTGCCACCTGGTATCAAGATAAATCCCATTGGTCATGGTGTGTAATCCTTTAAATGTATTATTGAGTTTGATTTACTAATATTTGTTGAGAATTTTTTTTTTTGCAGTTTTTTTTTTAATTTATTTAACTAGAGGCTAATTACTTTACAGTATTGTGGTGGTTTTTACCATGCATTGACATGAATTTTTGAATCGATGATCATCAGGGAGAGTGGCCTACAGTTTTCTTTTTATCTAATATCCTTTTCTGACTTTGGTGTTAGGATGATGCTTATCTCAAACTGACTTTGGGAATGTTCCCTCCTCTTCAGCTTTTTCGAAGAATTTCAGAAGGATTGGCATTAATTCTTCTTTAAATATCTGGTAGAATTCACCAGTGAAGCCATCGATCCTGGACTTTTCTTTGATTACTGATTCAGTCTCCTTATCCTTTCTACTTATGGTTTGTTCAGGTTTTCTTTCTTCATGATTCAGTCTTGGTAGATTGAATGTTTCTAGAAATTTATGGATTCCTTCTAGGTTATCTAGAAATTTATTTCTTCTAGGCTATTATGAGCAATTATATGCTTGTAATATTTTATGAAATTATGCTCATAAAATTTTATGATTCTTTGTATTTCCGTGGTATGAGTTCTTAATATCTCCTCTTTCATTTTTGATATTATTTGGGTCTTCTCTCTTTTTTCTTAGGTAGTCTAGCTAAAGACTTGCAAATTTTGTTTATCTCTTCAAAGTGCCATTCTCTCTTAGTTTGTTGATCTTTTCTATTGTTTTTGTAGTCCATATTTATTTTTGCTCTGATCATTCTTTCTGCTTACTTTGAGTTTTCTTCTTCCTTTTCTAGCTCCATGAGATGTAAAATTGCTTCTTTAATTTGAGATCTCTCTCTCTTTTTAAAAAAATATAGGAGTTAATTACTCTAAAGTTTCCTTTTAGAACTAGTTATGCTGCATTCCAGAAGTTTTGGTATATTGTTTCCCTTTTCATTTTTTTCAATATTTTAAAAAATCCCCTTTTGACTTCTTATTGAATCTATTGATTGTTCAGGAGTGTATTAATTTTTACATATTTTCAAAAGTTTGTTTTGTTCCTGTTATTTATTTCTGCTGCTGCTAAGTCACTTCAGTCATATCCGACTCTGTGTGACCCCATAGATGGCAGCCCACAAGTCTCCCCCGTCCCTGGGATTCTCCAGGCAAGAACACTGGAGTGGGTTGCCATTTCCTTCTCCAATGCATGAAAGTGAAAAGTGAAAGTGAAGTTGCTCAGTCGTGCCCGACTCTTAGTGACCCCAGGGACTGCAGCCTACCAGGCTCCTCTCTCCATGGGATTTTCCTGGCGAGAGTACTGGAGTGGGGTGCCATTGCCTTCTCCAGTTATTTATTTCTAGTTTCACATATAATATCGCACATTGTAGTTGGAAAAATTACTTGATATAATTTCCAGTCTTCTTAAATTTGTTCAGATTTGTATGTGTCTTAACATATTATATATATATATATATATGTATATATGATATACTGGAGAATGTGCTGTGTGGAATTTAGAATATGTATTCCAGTGCTGTTGCATGTATGTCTATTATGTTCATTTGGTTGAAAGAATAGTTCAATTTTTCCATATTGATTTTCTGTCTGCATAATATATCTATTGTTGAAAGTGGGTTATTGACCTCCCTTTTATTGTATTGCTGTCTATTTCTTCCTTCAGATCGGTTAATACCTGCTTTGTATATTTAGATGCATTAATGTTGTTGTTGTTCACTCAGTCATGTCTGACTCTTTGTGACCCCATGGACTGTAGCACACTGAGCTTCCCTGTCCTTCACTATCTCCTGGAGTTTGTTCAAACTCATGTCCATTGAGTCGATGATGCCATCTAAACATCTCATCCTCTGTCATCCCCTTCTCCTCCTGCCCTCAATCTTTCCCAGCATCAGGGTCTTTTCCAATGAGTCAGCTCTCTGCATCAGGTGGCCAAAGTATTGGAGCTTCAGCTTCAACATAAGTCCTTCCAATGAATATTCAGGACTGATTTCCTTTAGGATTGACAGGTTTGATCTCCTAGCAGTTCAAGGGACTCTCACGAGTCTTCTCCAGCACTGCAGTTCAAAAGCATCAGTTCTTCAGCACTCAGCCTTCTTTATGGTCCAGCTCTCACATCCATCCATGACTACTGGAAAAACCACAGCTTTGACTATATGGACCCTTGTTGGCAAAGTGATGTCTCTTCTTTTTAATACACGGTCTTGGTTTGTGATAGCTTTTCTTCCAAGGAGCAGGTGTCTTTTAGTTTCATGGCTGCAGTCACCATCCACAGTGGTTTTGGAGCCCAAGAGAATAAAGTCTTTCACTGTTTCCATTTTTTCCCCACCTATTTGCCATGAGGTGGCTCAGATGGTGAAGAACCCACCTACAATGTGGGAGAACTGGGTTTGATCCCTGGGTTTGGACGATCCCTTGGAGGAGGGCATGGCAACCCACTCTGGTATTCTTGCCTGGAATCCCCATGAAGAGAGGAGCCTGGTGGGCTACAGTCCATGGGGTCGCAAAGAGTAGAACACTGCTGAGCGACTAAGCACAGCACAGCACAGCAATGGGACCGGATGCCATGATGTTAGTTTGTGAATGTTGAGTTTTAAGCCAGCTTTTTCCAGTCTCCTCCTTCACCTTCATCAAGAGGCTCTTTTGTTCCTCTTCACTTTCTGCCATTAGGATCGTATCATCTGCATATCTGGGGTTATTGGTATTTCTCCTGGCAATCTTGATTCTAGTTTGTGATTCATCCAGCCTGGTATTTCATATGATGTACTTTGCATACAAGTTAAATAAGCAGGGTAACAATATACAGCCTTGAGGTACTCCTTTCCCAATTTTAAACCAGTTCATTGTTCCATGTCTGGTTTTAACAGTTGCTTCTTTATTACCTACAGCTTTCTTAGGAGGCAGATCAAGTGGTCTGGTATCCCTGTCTCCAAGGATTTTCCACAGTTTGTTGTGTGTTGTTGTGTGCACTTATTAAATTGTTATACCCACTTGATGAATTCAATGAATGGCTTTTTTTTAGTCAGTTCAGTTCAGTTCATCTCAGTTGCTCAGTTGTGTCTGACTCTGCCAGGCTTTCCTGTCCATCACCAACTCCCAGAGTTTACTCAAACTCATGTCCATTGAGTCAGAGATGCCATCCAATCATCTCATCCTCTATCATCCCCTTTTCCTCCCACCTTTAATCATTCTCAGCATCATGGTCTTTTCCGATGAGTCAGCTCTTTGCATCAGGTGGCCAAAGTATTGGAGTTTCAGCTTCAACATCAGTCCTTCCAATGAATTTTCAGGACTCATTTCCTTTAGGATGGACTGGTTGAATCTCCTTGCAGTCCGAGGGACTCTCAAGAGTCTTCTCCAACACCACAGTTCAAAAGCATCAATTATTTAGTGCTCAGCTTTCTTTATGGTCCAACTCTCACATCCATACATGACCACTGGAAAAACCATAGCTTTGACTAGATGGACCTTTGTTGGCAAAGAAATGTCTCTGCCTTTTAATATGATATCTAGGTTGGTCATAGTGTTTCTCCCAAGGAGCAAGCATCTTTTAATTTCATGGCTGCAGTCACCATCTGCAGTGAGTTTGGAGCCCAAGGAAGTAAAGTCTGCCACTGTTTCCATTGGTTCCCCATTTATTTGCCATTAAGTAAAAGCAGAGGCATTACTTTGCCGACTAAGGTCCATCTAGTCAAGGCTATGGTTTTTCCTGTGGTCATGTATGGATGTGAGAGTTGGACTGTGAAGAAGGCTGAGCACCGAAGAATTGATGCTTTTGAACTGTGGTATTGGAGAAGACTCTTGAGAGTCCCTTGGACTGCAAGGAGATCCAACCAGTCCATTCAGAAGGAGATCAGCCTTGGGTGTTCTTTGGAAGGAATGATGCTAAAGCTGAAGCTCCAGTACTTTGGCCACCTCATGCAAAGAGTTGACTCATTGGAAAAGACTTTGATGCTGGGAGGGATTGGGGGCAGGAGGAGAAGGGGACGACAGAGGATGAGATGGCTGAATGGCATCACTGACTCGATGGACATGAATCTGAGTAAACTCCGGGAGTTGGTGATGGGCAGGGAGGCCTGGCGTGCTGCGATTCATGGGGGCGCAAAGAGTCGGACACAATTGAGCGACTGAACTGAACTGAACTGAATGGGACTGGATGCCATGATCTTAGTTTTCTAAATGTTGAGCTTTAAGCCAGCTTTTTTACTCTCCTCTTCACTTTCATCAAGGGGCTCTTTAGTTCTTCTTCACTTTCTGCCATAAGGGTGGTGTCATCTGCATATCTGAGGTTATTGGTATTTCTCCCAGCAGTTTTGATTCCAGCTTGTGTTTTTTCCAGCCCTGCGTTTCTCATGATGTACTCTGCATAGAAGTTAAATAAGCAGGGTGACAATATACAGCCTTGACGTACTCCTTTTCCTATTTGGAACCAGTCTGTTGTTCCATGTCCAGTTCTAACTGTTGTTTCCTGACCTGCACACAGATTTCTCAGGAGGCAGGTCAGGTGGTCTGGTATTCCCATCTCTTTCAGAATCTTCCACAGTTTGTTGTGATCCACACAGTTACACTTTGGCATAGTCAATAAAGCAGTCATTGAAAAAGCAAGAGAGTTCCAGAAAAACATCTACATCTGCTCTATGGCTTTCTTATCTACCACAAATTTTGCTTTTATCCTGGAGTTGAAAATCTTCTCATTTTTTAAGTTTTTCATATGCATATACCTGCTGCTGCTGCTGCTGCTAAGTCACTTCAGTCGTGTCCGACTCTGTGTGACCCCATAGACGGCACCCCACCAGGCTCCCCCGCCCCTGGGATTCTCCAGGCAAGAACACTGGAGTGGGTTGCCATTTCCTTCTCCAATGCATGAAAGTGAAAAATGAAAGGGAAGTCGCTCAGTCGTGTCCAACTCTTAGCGACCCCATGGACTGTGGCCCACCAGGCTCCTCCATCCATGGGATTTGCCAGGCAAGAGTACTAGAGTGGGGTGCCATTGCCTTCTCCATGCATATACCTAACTTCCCCCAATTACTTTGTAAAGTAACAAGTCATCTCTCAATTATTTTTCTGAATGCAAGAACTGCAATTCCATTTCTTTTTTAGAAACCTCCCTCCAAAGTGGTCATGGCATCTCTAGCCTGGAGACACGGCTATCATCCTGGGCTTCCCTTTGCAGTTGTTTTGCTTGGAATCCTCAGCCCCTTAGATCCCATTCCTATCTCTACTGGGTTATGCCCTAATTTTTCCAAAGCCTTTCTTCTAACAGACTCCTTAAAAGTCATGTAAGGAAGATTTTCTTTAAAGAGAGTCTTTGTATGTCTGAAAATATCTTTATTCAATCCTCATACTTAAATTTGAATGAGTGTAAGATTTTATGTTGAAAATAATTTTCCTCAGAATTTAAAAGTATTTATCTGCCGTTTCCTAGCATCCAGTGTTGTGTTGAAATGTTCCATGTTGTTCTTATTCTGTTATCTGTTTCTTTGAATGGTACATGTGTTCTCTGTCTCTTTTCCTCCTTTGTTTCTCTCCTTCCCTCTTCTGCTCCACGCCACCCTTTTAGGATATATATATATATTTTTTTTTTTTTTTCAAGTATTTTTAAGTTTCCTGATGTGATGTTTCTGTGCTTAGTTACTGAGTAGGCTTTTTCAATATGGAGACTTTTCCTTTAGCTCTGGGAAATTTTTTTGTATTTTAGATAATTTTCTTCCCTCCATATTCTCTGATCTCGCTTTTTGAAACTTCTGTTATTCCCAATCTCCTAGAATACTCTTCTATTTTTCTCTTATCATCAATAATTTCTACCTCTTTGGTTTTTGTATTCTATTATACTTTCTAGAGGTTTTCCTTAACATTACCCTTGAACCTTCTATTCCACCCATCATGTTTTTAATTTTGCCAGGGTCCAGCCCTGGTGGATCCAGGGTAATTCGAAGGTGGGGACAGAGTCGGCGTCTTAGGAAAAACTTATTTAATTACAGATATAGAGAGATTTTAGAAACAGATAGTGTAGTAGGAAATATTAGTGGAGAAAAAGAGGCTGAATAACTTTGTTTACGTAGAATACCAATCACCACCTACGTAGGCCACAGGCGTCTTTCCGTTCTCCCGAAGGAGAGGAGGCACTGAGGCCTCCCCGGTCTGATCTTAGAAGCCCAGGCAAAATTAGCAGGCTTGGTGAGTACCCACATTAATTCAGCCAGAAAAACGGAGAGCAAGAAAGGAACAACATGGGGGAATCAGTCTTTCCAGAAACTGACCCCTTTCTTTATTTTTTAGGGTGCTTATATACCTTTTGTTACACATAGGGATGAATACAGAGTCACGCGGGGGTCAGCAGTCCTGACCTTTATCAAAATCAAGTGCTTTACATAAAAAAAGGTCTTAGGGGTTTTACATCATCTTCTGGCCATGAGGCCTGCTGACATTTTACGACCCTTTCTTTCTGATAACCAAAAAACTTTTATTTTTTCCAAGGGTGTTTTTTTTTAAACCAGGCACCACCCTCCAAATAAAGTTGCCTTCCTAAAGGGTGAGGGTGTAGTGAGTTACAATCAAGAAAGGAATTTATTTAATCCAAGGTTAACATGATTAATCTTAAAGGTTAATACTTATTTCTCCTATATGCTAGTTATATTCATTATAAGAGCAGGGAATATGAAGATTTAGCAGCAAACATCAGCCCAACAAATGAAAATCCTTTCACCAATGTTCCCCTCAAGATCTATTTAGTCTTAAGATAGTGATAAAGTTACATTTTTACATAGCAAGGACACAGTGATTTATAACAAAGTACAGTGGTCTATTACAAAAGAGAAAATTCATTAACTCAAAAAGTCTAGTATTGCTAGCATCAAAAACTACTATATTTCCTTTTCTATATTCCAAATACATTGATTAATATATTCCCAGGTGCCTAAGGATATGGAGGCCTGGCGGCAATCATTGACTCAACAATGAGAAAAGCCCTATGCTAATTAAGAC